>JARYGA010005511.1:0-11566 GCA_030545235.1 Helianthus tuberosus
ATGGGGTACTTATCTGATGATTATGAAAAATTCTAGACAGTTTAGCAGTTATCGATCGGACAGTTTATTGAAAAGCTTGAGGCACAGGATCTTGAACAACAGAAGATTGCCAGAATGAACAGTTCAAGCAATCAACAAGACATCAAACTATACTATAAAGAAAATGTTCAAACTGTTGAATCAAGTCCAAAGATCCAAACTGCGTTTAGTGCAGGAAATTCTTCTGGAACAGGCAGTCAAAGTTCAGTTAACACTAGTGGATTTTCAAATGTCAATCCTCCAAGTGTTCAACGTTCAAACGTTGGTAATGAACATCTGATTCAGTGCAATGTAGCTTTACATCTTCAAAAGGGTCAAAATTTTTCTGAAGAAGTTGTGAAAAATCATATGGGTTTACTGGTTACTGCTTTAGAATCTTATGAAGGATTGATTGCCGAAAAAATAGGAAATCCTATGCTAACCAAGGCGATTACGATCAGATTGATGCAGAAGAGTTGGAGCTGATGGATATTAAATGGTGTCTGGCTAGTGTCCTGAGAAGAGCTGAAAAGTTTAAAATGATTACAGGAAGAAATGACTTTTTGGATGCTCATCTTTCAGCTTTAGGTTTTGATAAATCTAAAGTTACTGGTTTTCGATGCAGGGAGAAAGGTCATTTCAAGAGAGAGTGCAAGAATCAGGAAGCTAGTGGAGCAAAGAATCCGTTTGGTGGTCATGATTACTATCGGAAGGCCATATATCAACAAGTTGCACATCAACCATATCAAGAAAAGGATTCACAAACTGCTCATGGGAAAATGATCGAAGATGCAAACAGAAAAGCTTATTTTGGTATCATTGATCAAGACGATGAGAAAATGGCTCCAGGATTTAGCTGGGATAAGTTTGTGAATGAGAATGGAGAGTTTAAAGCTTTTATTGCTCAAATTGTTCAAAAGCCAGAATTGATGAAAGAATGGATAGCAGTGTTATCTGATGAAGAAAAAAATGAAGATGAAGAATCTGTTTCTTCTGAAAACAGTTCAACAGATAATAGTGATGATGATGAAGAAGTTGAACAGATAAATGTTGGAAAAACTCATTTATCTTCTAACAGTTTTGAATTTTATTTTGCAGATAAATTGAAGAGACTTAAAGAGAGAAAAGCTGCAAAAGAAATCAAAGAAGACAAGATTGTTGAGAAGATAGTTGAAGTGGAAAAGGTAGTTGAAGTTGAGAAGATTGTGGAGATCGAAAAAGTTGTTGAAGTCACAAAACCGTGTCTTACATGTTTGGAATCTTGCAAACAATGTGAAGATAAAGATAAAAAGTTTTGTGAGCTTGAGAAGTTGAAAAAGAAGCTGCTGTTTGATGTCAAGAATTTGAAAGAATCATATGATGTATTAAACAGAACGGTGACTAGTTTGCAGAAAACAAATTCTGAAAAAGAAGAGGCTTTGAAGATGTTGAATGCAACAATGATGTCGAAGCAGAAAGAGATAAACTTCTACATTGAAGAATTTGCAAAATGGAAGAAGGAGTTGGATAGTGAAACAGTTGAAAATGAAAGAATCAGAAGATTGTTGAGAAGTTATACAAGTTCTGATTACTTAATTGACCGAATTTATCCAACCGTTGCAGGTTTTGAGGCATTTGAAGACAAGAAGTCGAAGAAACAGGATACTGGTAAGAAACAGAGTGTAAGTTATAACAAGTGTCCGCCTCCAATTTGGGAAGGGTATTCGTGTAGAAAACCGAATGAGGAACAAGTAAAAAAGGCAGTCAATATAAAGTTGGAGTCAGAGATAACCGATGTATTACCAGACAATATTGACATCACATTCACAGCGTCCGACATAGATCATGAGTCTGAGTTAATAAAAAAGATGGTCGATCAGGTGTTGGATAGGGATGAGGAGTCAGAGTCAACATCCGAGTCAGAAAGTTCGTGTCAGTCAGTTAGGAGTTTGAGTTTGTCTGAAAAGAATTCAAAATCGTCGGGAAAACGGGTTTATAGTAAAGAATTTTTGTTGTCAAAATCTAATTTGAATGACGAAACATTTGAAGTTGCATATACTTTGAATGATTCTGACAAATTATATTTTGATAAAGAGTTTCCAATAAAAAGTGCTCAATTTAGAAAGATCAAAAAGGTTTTCAAAATGATAGAAATTAATATTTCTGAAATAAAAGATTTAAATGTTACTGAAAAACCTAAAAAATACACTTCAAGAGTTCAACAACGATTAAACAAGAAAAAGAGTTACGGTTCTGGTTCTGGTTTTCAAAAGAAACCAAACCATAACGGTAATTTCAAAAAGAAAGGTTTAGGTTTTATTCCATCTGAAAAAGCTTGGATGGAAGTTTTTCACAAGTAAAACCCTGACTTGCCGGAGCTCCCAGGTTGGTAAGCGTGGAGCAGGAATCGGCATCATTCTTGATATGTTAGATTGGTAAATATACAGGTGATATCTTTATATTGTTATATTTTGATATACATGAGGTTATGATTGGAGAGTGAATCTACAAGTGGTTGTAGAAGGTTTTCGACTTACAAGTGGTAAATCAGGGACATTAAGTTGTACTTGATTTTCTACAAATGATTGGAGAACAATATGATGAACCCTTAATCTACAAGTGGTAACCTCAATAAAACTTATTTTCCAGAAAAATCATTTTGGTTAAAACAAACTTAAGTGTTTTGAAATCATAATGAGAAAATAGTTTTGTGTAAGGGGGAGTTCTGATTGTTTATGCCAAGTGGATGGAAAATGAAGTGATTCGATATCAGTTGTCACGTTACTTGTACAGTTTGTTTTCAAATTTTCTTAAATGATTTTGAATTTTAGGGGGAGTAAGAATTTTTCAGAAAATCCAAAAACATTTGAAAATTTGAAAAAGACAAAAATATGATATAATACAAAATTTGAGTTTGTTGTGTAAAAGAGGAAATGATAGTACATCAGTAGACAGTTACAGTATGCTAAAGAAATGTAATGATTAAATAGCGTTAAACGGTCTCACTGATGATATGCCGATAGGTTTTTACACATTTAGTAAGCTTTTTCGGGATATAAACTTAAATTCAAACTTGCTTATTTTGTGGGGAACACTACTTGGATATATAGGTAACCCCTGAAATTTCGTTTGAAGGATCCCTCTTTCTGAGATACTAGGTCTTTAAGCTCAGTGATATCTGGGGTATTATCCCGGGACTTCTGATTTTGCGGAAGCAATGGCCTAGTCCCCGGAGAATACTTTACTGCTTGCTTGAAATATAGCGCCGCCCTCAGCAAAAATGATGAAACAATAAAATTGATAATCATTGCTGTTGTAAAAAAGATCCTCTAAAGGGGACCCACCAAAAGTCGAAGCCGTCATCTCTTTGCTGAACGGAAGTTCTGACCTGAGCTCTCACGGTTTTTCGCATTTAACCCCTTACAGATATCATCTGTGGTATACTCACCTGTAAGACTGAATATTGGGATCTGGATACGGAAGTATATTCAAGAGGTGGGACACATGAATGAGTTTAAGTCCTTAATACACCTAATTCATATCCTGAATCAATTGAAATATGTGTGAAAATTTAAGTGGATCAGTATATCGGCAATCTAAGTGAATTGTTTAATTCTTAATGTGTAACTAAGCTCAACGGTACTTGTGACTTGTCAAAAACTGATATGATCCTCTTACACAAACTCGCAAAAATATTGTATGTAAATATTTCTTTACTGCATTTCATTTTATTAAAAATCCAAAAAGATTTTCAGTGTGTTTTAGCATAAATTTTGAAAAATCCAAAAATATTTTAGACAACTGATGTTGGAGAACTGATTTTCAAAATTCCAAGTGCTAAACATGATGAACAAATGGTTTGGGTAAACATTTGTTTGAAATGTTTTGAAATGAAATGAGAAAAGTTTTTTTTTTTTTTTTAAAAGAAAAACATTATTCCTGCAAATGGTTCATCAGAAACTAACATTGTAAAATTATTGTTTAAATTTCTTATCCACAAGTGTTCATTAGATGGTGAGATTGTTTTTACAATTGGTCATCAGAAAATTTACTTTTAGGTAGAGAATGTGCAGAATATATGAGTGTTAGAGAGCCAGGTTTCGATACCTGAGGATTCTAAAATTTTTAACAAGCCAGGCTGCGATCCCAGCATCTCGATAGGGGGAGTCTGAAGACATCCGAGGAGAGACTGTTAGAGAAAGAAAGTCTGAAGATGCAAGAGCTAGGAAGCTGATCCTGAAAGTTTAGTTGAAGAAAGTAAGAGTGAAGGTAGCCCGAAGACTGATAAAGATTGAAGATGTGAAGACTCGACACTTAACACTCGTCAACATCTGAGGGGGAGTCTGTTGGTGCATGTGTAGGTCCCTCGGAGGTTGAGGTTAAACCTTATCCTTGTTATGTTTAACACACTAGCAAGTGCGGAATCCAAGCTAGAATGCAAACCGGTAGTTTATATGAGAACACAAGCTACAAAGAGAAAGGTAGACACACAAGATATCAAAGTTTTCTCTTGTATTTCAGTGGACACGGTTACAGCCCTTGACCAAACTGAAAATACGCTCTCTACAAGACTAGGTTCACTCACATTCTGAAGTGAACACATTACATCAGTATATATATCCATCACAGGTCGTCTGGTCGAAGGATCAGATAGACTGATCGAAAGATCATCTATCGAGATAAAACCTATCGAAGGATCCACATATACCTCGAAGGATGATATCCTTCGAGGTCCATCTATATCCATCGAAGGTTATCCTTCGAGCTCATCGAAGGATATAAACAATCCTTCGATGACTCATCCTTCGACACACATGACTTACAAACTTGTTCTAACTGTTTGACCAAGTCAAACCAGGAGGATGGTTGACTTGGTCAAACTTACATTCAACACACATATTAACACACCTAAGACGTAAACAAGACTAACAAAAGACATCGTTTTATATCATAACAAAGTACAGACAAAGTACAGACACAAGTGCACCAACAAACTCCCCCTTGGCTGTAGCTTTGTCTCGATCTTCGTGTCTTCAAGTCTCTGACGTCCTTTCAACCGTTAAGTGATGCGTAGACCATGCACTTCCCGCATTCACAAGTAGATTGAAGCAATACCGGGCCATCTTCTGAAACTTCATTGCTTGTGCACGATCCCTAACCAAGTAGTTGATCTCGTGATCCTTAAGAACAATAATATCCGACCTGGACATGTTAGTAATCCACATTGGATCTATCATTCGAAAGTTCTCCTGACTGTCTCGGAATAAGATCACCGCTTCTCCAGTATCTGCATCATAAACCCAGCAACGAAAGTTACCCAGAAAGTCTGTCTTCATCTTCAACAACGGTATCTTCTTCATCAACTTTGGAGGATCATAAACCAATCGATAACGAGCAGTATTTGTCTCTGGATCAAGCGTGAACCTGATTTGCTCGTATCGAGGAAACTGCGGCTTGTATAGCGGATCCTTCCAACCTCTTCTTCGTTCCAATCTGATCTTCTTGGCGAACAAATCCACCATCTTGTCTTCGACTCGATTAATAACCTCCAGCTGAGCCAAAACCGCAACATCATAATAAGGAAGTGAAAGAATGCTGAGAAGAGTCCTGAAGTACTGAAGGCCGCATTCTCGCTTCACAACCATGCAGTGAAGCTCCTTAATGAACATCCAGCTGATAATACGACCCCGAGCCGGATTCCTTTCCAGAATCATGTAGTTGGCATGATCCAACGGAGGGAGCGGAGGAGGATTCCTAGCTAGGAAATCCGCTCGCCATTCGTTCACGGTCTTCTCACGGCTTTCTTGAGTTGTAGGAGAATCTGACGATAGATTTGTAACTTCTGCTGTCTTTGCCGTCACAAACTCATCATCAAGTGTATCAAACTCCACATTATCTTGACTAACATAAACAGGACGTTCCGGATCCGAACCGATGAAGATTTCTTCAATCGTAGAGAAATCGGTTTCGTCCGGAACTAACGGAGTAGCATCGATCGTTGTCAAATCAACTTCATCCATTTTCGTCAGAGCTAATACACATTCATCAGACATCTCTGTAACGTGTTCTCCCTCTTCTAATAGCTCACCCGTGACTGGATGATACTGCTCAACCTTAGACTGGATTTCTGGTAGATCGAACGTTCGTTTCAACGACTGAGGACTTCAACCCTGCCGAAGCTTCCAACGTTTCAGAGTCTGCTCAGACGGACCAGTAGTAGCTGTTGGAGAAGCAGTAGAGCATCTTGAGCTGAGTACCAGACCCACCTGCAGCACCGGATGCAGTGCTACCGGAGTGCCTGCAGCACGGATCAGTGGTCTGAACCTGTGGCAGCTGGTTGATCAGGATTTGCTGCATCATCGTCCTTGTCATCGCCACGCTTTGAGGGAACAATGCCCAATGCTTTGCACCTTTCATTCCAAAGCGTAACTACTTTGTGATCAAATTTCTTGAAGTTTGATTGAATAGGCTTGAAGGCTTCTATTAATCGATCATCACGATTTTTATAGCGATCCGACAGCTCTGTATGCTTCTGCTTTAACGCTTTTGCCTCATTCTCTAACACAGTACTATGCCCCTTCATTATCTCAACTTCTCTATCACGAGCTTTGTTTGCTTCTTTCAGTCTTTCAATCTCTTGAGCTTGTTCTCTTATCTTGAGATTCTGTGCACTAACAAGTGAGACCAGCTTGTTGTGTGCCTCAGCATCCTGTGTTCGCTGTACACGGTATTCTTCAATCTTTCTTGTATTCCGACCGACTAAGGTACCCAGTTCACTGACTTGTTCGATCAGGAAGTGAATTTTCTCAGCATCAGACAACCCAGATAATGTTTCTGCTAGAGTCGGCCGTGAGGGCTCAGGTCCTGTGAAACCAGACTGGCCAGATGGACCAGAAGTACCTGTTGGACCAGGAATAACAAGAGGAGGACGTGTGTGTGTACCTGAGACAGGGGTTGCAGGCGGCTGTTGATCAACAGTCGCCGTGCGTGCCCCAGAAGACGTCTGCGGAGATGAGATCAGCTCCAGCATCTCTGATGTAGTTAATTGTTCACTGACAGGAGGCAGCTGATGCTCCGGAGGCGTTGAATGCTGGATCGGATCAGGTATAGTGACATCACCAGCAGTTTCACCTGTTGACCTTGATTCGCCCCTTGATTTCTTTGAAGTACGAGTACCCTCTCTTCTTGCTTACCTCTTCCTTCTGACTAAACCAGGAGCAGCAGGAATATAATCATCATCTTTGTCAGATTCTGCGACATTAACCGGTTTCTCAATACGTTCAAAACCACGAAAATTCCCGCGCTGATCATAAGCCTTTCGCATCCCTGGAGGAGGAGGATTATCATCCTCAGAAGACGAATCATCTTTACCCGAACCTCCTTCAACATCAGAAGACGAACTGCTTTCATCCGCCAACCTCCTCGGCTCGTCCACCTTACTTTTACCTTTGTCTGTCGCATCATCGCCTGACCGACTTGCAGGACCAACAACATTACCACGGACATCTGATTCGATGAACACTCCTTGAACTTCTTCTGCAGCAACATTTACATCAACTTCAACATGTGCTGCAACACTGGAACTGCCAGCAGACTTCTTGCTCGATGCTTTAATTCCATGCTTAGCCCCGAGTTGTGTGTTTGCCAACGCGATTAATCTGGGCTCTTCGTCATCCGAATCACTTCCATCTCGACGCCACTTGTGGTTTTGTGGAGCCACGTAGGCCAGATCATCAAGGTGACCAACAAGTTTTCTGACTGGATCGGATTCCTTATACTTAGACATAGACTTGAAGATCAGCAATGTACGCTCATTCATCGGATTGACTGGGAGGACATCTGCTTCAACCTTGGGAAGATTCGGAATCTGATCATCTATCATCATTTGCAAGAATCTTGGATATAACCAAAACTTGGTTGACGTCCGTTGATTTGCTGACGGAAGTGGCCTGCGGGCATTCTCTTTCAGATTGTCAAAGATGTAACGAGATATATTGAACGGCTTGTTCAGAATTAAAGCCGTAAACAGTCCCGTCAACTCAATAGGTGACAAATCGTATCCAGACCGTTTGTTGCTCAGACAATGAATAAGAATATGCAACAAAAACTTGTATCGTAACGGCATGAACCCTTTGCTAATCTGATTTGCTAGCACATTATCGCTGTAACGTAGTCTCATCAATAAACCACGCTGACACTGTAAATCAATAGATGTCGGATCTTCTGGTTGATCTCCCAATTGCAAACGTGCTCTGATGGTGTTCTCGGTTATCACCACTGGTTTCTCAGTGACTAATCCTCTAACCACTTCTTGGTTATTCACTGTCTCAACCACAGCAGAATTCCAGAATTCTTTGATCTGAGACTGGTAAGCGGTGTGTTGTGTAGTAATGGCATAGTTGATTCGTGACCGGTGAAGATACTGCATTATCCCATTGAATTCCGGACTAACTTTGTCTTCCGGTTGCAGATACGCGGCCATGTTGTGTCTTAGCTCCGACATAGATTCAACTTCTGACTTTTCTTTCTTAGTTGTTTTGCCCGTTCTTTCTTCTCTTTCGGTGCCATTTCTGTTCATGAAAACAGGAACACGTAATGAGAAAACAGTCATAACAGTCAACAAGGATTTCACACTTAAAAAGATTTCAGTTTCTTGAAAAATTTCTAAGTGTTCTTTCTCGAAAGATTCTATTTAGACATCGAAGGATGACAATTTGATCGAAAGATGTTATATTCCTCGAAAGATGACAGGTCTTATCGAAAGATCAACTTACGAAAGATCATAAATTTTGAAAGATATTTTGATCAATCGAAAGATCTGATCAACCGAAGGATAATCCTTCGAAAGGCTTAGTATCCTTCGAGCCTCAGTTCGAAAGATATTTTGCAGTCCATCCTTCAAGGTTAAGAAACAACATCTTTCGAGATCGAAGGATGTTTTCCGGTGACACTGTTCAACGGCGTTTTTCCGGTGACAGTTTTAAGTGAGTTTTAATTGTATTTCAAACCAGTTAAAGCATCAACATTAAACCACTAAAAAAACATCCATATCAAAACCAACCCCGGACACTAATCCTAACCCGAATACCAACACATACACATGAACCGATCAAACCAAGAACACCCAAGACCCTTTAAGACCATAAAAAAAACCAACACAGACTCTGTAATACAAACATCAGACAAGATAAAACTTATGAACATCAAAACCTATTACTAACATATTCACAACACATTCACATTACATCACATTATCAGATGAGGTGTTCATGTTGTTGTTTGTTAAGTGTATGAAGATTATCCTACCGAGATTGTTGTTGAAATCCTGATAGCCTAAATTTTTGTTTCAATTTTGGCAGAGTTTCGGTAGGATCAGAGGTTTTTGAAATAGTGAAGTTTGAACTGTTATGTTGAAATGAAGAAGAAGACCCCTTTTATACCCTGACCTCGAAATACGAACCGCCTCGAAGGATCCTCTACCTTTCGAAAGATGAAGAAGGTGCTCGAAAGATGGGACTTTGGGTCGAAGGATCCAGATCTGGATCGAAAGATACCAGATATTTGTGGAACCCTCAACAACCTCGAAAGACGATCCTCGAAGGATATCTTTCGACCTGATCCATCTTTCGAAAAGTCTGATCAGCTCGAAGGATCCAATTGGTCAAATCTTTCTTTGACCATCTGATCTTTCGAGCATCAAGATTGACTTTCATTGACCATCTGATCTTTCGAGAGCCATTGCTTCCTCGAAGGATCAGATTTTCACCAACACTTTGGATTTTGGGAATTTGCAATTTAAACCTTTCAAATTCTTAAAAGTTTTCAGAAACGACCATTTTGAAAAATTGTCCGTTATGAAGTTCTGCAAAGGTCAGTTTTATGAAGTATCTCGGCTTGCCAGGTATCTGATCGAGTACCAACATCGGTTAATCAAAAATAAGATTAAATTGAAAATGTTTTTGGATTTTGATAAAATAAAAGACAACAATTTTAATATCCTTTGAATGTTATCAAACGACATCACCGCTAATGTCGTGCTGATATGCACCAAACGACAAAATTGTTTAAAAAGACAATAAAAGTTAAGCATTAACGGTAAGCAGTAAATAAATATGTACAAACACAACAATATTTTTGCGAGTTTCTGGCGAAGAGAATCATATCAGTTTGCGGTCTTTTGTCAAAACACATGTTCTTTTAATATTCTTTTACAGAAGTGGATAAGTATTCTACCACAATTACCGATATTGTTATCCACTTAAACTCAGCGATCAAGTGTAATCATAAAACATTGAGATACATTTAAGGTATGATTTATACTTACCGACCGGTGTTCATCCACTCACGACACATTCCCGTATCAAGGTATGCACGAGAGTTCATCTTACTGGGGAGTATACCATTTATCATCCGTTTTTAACGTATATAAAATGTGAACAAGTCGCTTATTTGAAATGAAAACAAGCCCTATGTGATAGAATCACTTATTGATGAGGAACTTGATTTTCATATGCATGAGGGCACAGGAGCAAGTCCGTGAACAGGTCAGTACTTTCGTACAGCAGAGAGACGAGCTTGACTCCCGGATAAATGTGATATTTTATCACTTATTTGTTTGGACATGTGATTGTTTATCACTTATTGAGGTCGAACGCAATATGTACACGTATGTATAGTATCATGGAAGATCTAGACTTGCGTCCCCGTTATTTTTTTTTTTTTGGTAAAAGATACAACCATGATACCCAGATGATAAACAGCATAAACCCCGAATATCTCAGAACCTCGGCAATCTATCAAACGAAATTTCGGTACCAAGACCATATGCCAATGAGCGGTTCCCACGCGGTTTTCAGTTCGTTATGTTTATATCTCCTGCATACTTTAAAATGATCGTGAGTCTACCGGTACATCATTAGTAGAGCTACTTATCTTTTTCTTTTCTTTTGATTTCTAGAAACATGTTTCGACCGACCTCTGATGTAATATCATTTTCTCTTATATTACCAAGAAACTCATTTTTGTTTTTCTATTGTTTTTGTGTTTTTCTGAATTTTCTCCCCCTTAAATGCAGAAAGTAAATAAAGTAAAGACATATTTTTGTATTTTTGCGGTTTTTCAATGTTCATGTATTTTCCTTGAAACTTTCTCCCCCTAAAATTCAAAAATAAATTAAAGAAAAATTATTATTTTTTTTTTTTTTTTTTTTAGAAAAATATTTACAAAAACGATTTTCCGATGTCGGTTACTCTTGCTTCACCTTTATGCCGTTTACCAAAAGTAAATAATCGAATCTTGATTTATCAAATGCTTTGGTAAAAAGGTCGGCACGTTGGTGATCGGTATGAATGTGAACCACATCGATAAATTTCTTTTCAAAGCAATCACGTATGAAGTGATATTTAATATCGATGTGCTTCGTTTTTTAGTGCTGTACAGGATTTCTAGTGATCTGTAAAGCAGCTTCATTATCAACATAAATAGGAGTAGTTAGGAATTCAAAACCGTAGTCCCGCATCTGTTGTTGGATCCATAGAACCTGGGAGCAGCAACTAGACGCAGCAATGTA
>JARYGA010005512.1:0-34795 GCA_030545235.1 Helianthus tuberosus
GGCGACATTACTTATATGGCACGCGATGTACAATCTTCACTGATCACAAGAGCCTGCAGCACATATTTGATCAAAAAGAGCTTAACATGAGGCAAAGACG
The DNA here is from genome assembly GCA_030545235.1 of Helianthus tuberosus. NCBI lineage: Eukaryota > Viridiplantae > Streptophyta > Magnoliopsida > Asterales > Asteraceae > Helianthus > Helianthus tuberosus. The sequence goes on from JARYGA010005512.1 coordinate 101, forward strand.
CTGGGTAGAACTATTGAACGATTATGATTGTGAGATTAAGTATCACCCGGGGAAGGCGAATGTGGTCGCCGACGCCCTAAGTCGAAAGGAAAGGATCAAGCCCATAAGGGTTAGGGCTTTGGAAATGATCATACAGACGTACCTCTCATTGCGCACTCGTGCCGTGCAGAGAGAAGCACTCAAGGAAAGGAATGTTGAGAATGAGTATCTCCGTGGGATGGAGAAACAGTTGGTACCAAAAGGGGAAGGAACTTTGTGCTTCATGAAACGAATTTGGGTTCCTCTGTTTGGTGGTTTGAGGAGTGTTATTTTTTATGAAGCTCACAAGTCACGGTACTCAATTCATCCAGGAGCGGATAAGATGTACCAAGATTTAAAGGATTTCTATTGGTGGCCGAGAATGAAAGGCGATGTTGCGGTTTATGTTGGCAAATGTTTAACTTGCGCCAAGGTAAAGGCCGAATACCAGAAGCCTTCAGGTCTTCTACAACAACCCGAAGTACCCCAATGGAAATGGGAACAGATTTCTATGGACTTCATAACGAAATTGCCAAGGACGCCCAAGGGCCATGATACGATTTGGGTAATAGTAGACCGTCTAACGAAGTCTGCGCACTTTTTGCCAATCAAGGAAAAAGACAACACGAGTAAACTTGCTGAAATATACATGAGAGAGATTATTGCATGACATGGAGTGCCTCTCTCAATTATCTCTGATAGAGATGGACGCTTCGTGTCAAGGATTTGGCAATCCTTTCAAGAAGCTTTTGGTTCTCAATTAAATCTGAGTACTGCGTTTCACCCACAAACAGACGGACAGAGTGAACGAACGATTCAAACGTTAGAAGACATGTTGCGAGCTTGCATAATGGATTTAGGTGGAAGTTGAGACACTCACCTACCATTGGTTGAATTTTCATACAATAACAGTTATCATGCAAGCATCCAAGCCGCACCGTTCGAAGCTCTCTATGGACGCAAGTGTCGATCACCCTTATGCTGGGCTGATGCGGGTGATAGACAGCTGGTTGGCCCGGAATTGGTCCAGGAAACGACAGACAAGATTGCACAGATCCGAGAGCGCATCAAAATGGCTCGTGATCGACAAAAGAGTTATGCGGACCTGAGAAGGAAACCTCTGGAATTTGAGGTTGGAGATACGGTTTTGTTGAAAGTTTCACCCTGGAAGGGTGTGGCACGCTTTGGAAAGCGTGGGAAATTGAACCCCAGATACATTGGACCCTTCAGAATCCTGTAAAGGATTGGTCTTGTAGCATACAAGTTGGATTTACCTGCTGAACTAAATGGCGTTCATGATACATTCCATGTATCTAACCTGAAAAAGAGTCAAACTCAAGAAATAGTGGTCATTCCTGCCGACGAAGTTCATATTGACGACACACTCCACTTTACTGAAAAACCCGTTGAGGTTACTGATTGGAAGGTTAATAAGACACGCCGGAGTAGTGTCAAACTCGTCAAGGTTCGATGGAATGCGCGACATGGCCCAGAATTCACGTGGGAGCGTGAAGATCGTATGAAAGAAAAATACCCACATTTATTCCCCAAGACCTCTGCAGCTAGTAGCAGAGCAAAAATTTCGGGACGAAATTTCTCTAACAGGGGGAGAATGTGACAACCCTCACAATTACAGGTATCCGTACAATTGATTAATATTAAATTTGTGCTTAATGACTGTGCTTGATTACAACTGACAAATTAAAATGCTTTATGATTTTTGCATCATACATACATATGCATAACATTCATACTGTCACTCCATTTATTACACACAAACTTTAGTGAACAACTTGATGCACAAAGCACAGTTAGCACAGTAAGCGGATAACTCAGAAACATGCTGACAATGCCAGCACATAGACAAACAATATATTGAGGCTCAGTATGAGCCAGGAACAAGGTACTACACTAGTATGGAGTGTAGGGAAGTAAGGACCATAAAACTGCATCACTAGGTGATAGTTTAGGTGCCGGAAAGTGCCTAAAACCCACTTAAAATGCAAAATTCTGCATTTATTAACAAAATTTAGCATTTAAATATGCTAGTCACTTGCAAAAATATGGCAAAATGGTCTTGTATGCTTTCCTAAGTGTCGGGAATTAAAAGGGTCACTAAAAGATACATAAAGGACACTTTACGATATCACTTAGCACTTTAACGGAACGGTATCCAACCGGACAACCGGACATTACCCAGTTCAAAAAAATATTACCAGAGACATTATTTTTATTTTTCTGAGCTAGTCTTGGTTCCCAAACACTTAAACGCATTACAAAATACACGGTACACACTAAACACTAGCTTTTGCACTTAATACCCCACTTATTACATTTTGCCACTCAAATTACAAATTAACCCCTCCCCCCCCCCCAATGTAATTGACGGTTATATGCCCCCCCCCCCCCCACACTTCAAGATTTCTTCATATATTCCTAATTCCCCATGCAATCCTTTCTTGAAACTTGCAAGATCTTGAATTAGATGTGTAAGTACTTTGTGGGACACATTGACTATTGGGTATTAGAGTTTGGGGATTATAAACACCATTAACTTCTTCACTTTTTTTCAACTCCACACAACTCCCTTCACCCTCTTGCAAGCTACGGCCGAACAACCCCCACACACTACAACCATTTTCAATTTTCAATCAAACAATCCAAGGATACTACAAGGTGCTAGAAGGTGAATTAGGAGGCTCGGTGTTCTCGGAACTTGAAAGACCTCCTTCACAAGCTTTTATCCACTCATTTTTCATCTTGATCTTCCCTAGCTTAAAAGCTAGTAGTAAGCTTCCTTGATCCTTATTTACTCCATGTTTTTAGTGGTTAATAGTTATATTATGATGAAATCTCAAGAACACTAAAAGATTATAAACATAAGTCTTGAACATAAAGCTAACATGATGATGAAATAAGATGAAATCTTGATGAAATAAAGTTGTTTTGATTATGTTGTTGATTACTTGATGCTTGCTTGATGATTACTAGTAATATGATGTTGAACATCATGGTTGAACTTGTTAAAGTAAGATTAAAAACATAAGTTAACAAGTTAGGAGGTGATTAGTGATGTACATAAAAGAATCACCTACATGTTTCAACATAAACTTGGTAACAATATGATTTCTTTAAAAATTAGTAAACAAGGGGAGTTGATGATCGTATGGATCCGAGGTTTACAAATGGTTTTTTCCTAAATAAACCAAGATTAAAAGATGGTTTTTGAAAGGTTATGACTTTTGTTAAACCTACGCTATTTTAGTAACAAAATAAGTGTAGTAAGTCTAGTAAAACAAGAAAATATTGTAAGCAAATATTTTTGTAAAATAAGTTCACAAGTTGTGAACATCTAAAAACCCCGAGAGTAAGATTTTAACAAAAGTAAACCCACTTTGGAGGGTAACTAAACCCACTAAACACCCCACTAAGTTACTACGCGTTTTTATGAAAAACCAAGTTCATGTTATTATGTAAAGTGCATTGTTTTTGCACTAACTAGTGTAATGTTGTTTAGTAACTTGTTGTTGATTGATTGAATGATTTTTGAAAAGAAAATGATATGCTAATAAGCATGGACACCTCCCTTTACAAAGGAGACTATGGCGAAATTTTCCAAAAATTCCAACACTTAGAAAATATTTTTCTAACAAGTGTTTACAAGTATATTTTTTTTACTTTGTTTTTCAAAATAAACTTCGCCATAGGTTTTGTTACAAAAATACAAAGTATCGGAGGTTGGTTTTTGTAAATAAAAATGGGTAAATATATATTTAGAATATATATTTTATACTAAGACACTTGTGTGAATAATTGTATATTTTGTGAACTAGTTATATTATTTTAGGGTAAAATAATATAACTTAACGAAATACCTTGACATTTACAACTCCAAAATAATACCAAAAACATCAAGGAATAAAATATTTAAGTTACACACTTGGTATTGTGAAACCGAACGCGGAAATGTAACTTGTGAAATATTCCAGAAAATAATCTTTCATGTATATTTTTTTTGTAAAATATTATTTTGGAAACTAAAGAAGTAAAAATATTTTATTTTTGAGAAAAATACATATATTTTGGGAATACGTTATTTTTGGACAAATAAGTTAAATATATCTTCCTAAGTGGGACTTAAAATATATTTTTCGAAACTACAAATATACATGTATAAATACCCCCATCCTTGGGAAGGAAATACGAAGTTAAAATACTTGAGAAGTAGGAATACGAAATATTGTTTAACAATTATTCCAAACATTAACTATAATTTAAAGTTAAAATAATTATTTTAACTAATAATTATAACTTGGAATAATTTTGGGAACACAAGTAACGTAACTCAAAAACCTTCATACCAAGCAAAGGCACGGCCCGTTCGTCTAATAGACGTTAGTACACTGTAGGTAGTCATGTTTGCTGAGGAGACTTGGGTTACACATACGGAAGATGCAATACAGTGAGTTCATGTCCCCCTTTTCTTTTACTGTTTTCAGTTTTATAACTTCGGGGGTGAAATACATGTTACAATTATTACAGACACTTTTATACATGGTATGGTTTGCTTAAGGAGGGTTTACTACTTAGATCATGTGAAAGGTGGGTATAACACTTAAGGCCATTAATCCTCGTTGTTAGGACCGAGGGACATGAGTGATATATCTATTTGGGTGTAGCGAGCCCACACCCATGAGGCCGGGGCGGCCCATAGTGGTGACTGTGTCTTACAGCCGAGGCCCGGTACAAATTTGCTAGGTTTGAGTACTTCCTGCACCGTTTCACACATACCAGTGGCTTTGCAACCCATTGGTGATCTCTTTTTTCCTTAATTGCTACATACCAGGGACTTTCGTACATACAGACATATTACAAAGGTTTATACATACTCACTTACACATGAACTCGCTCAACTTTTGTTGATTTTTTTCAAACTACATGTATTTCAGGAAACTAGAATGGATCTGGCGAGCAATGGAGTTTAAGCTGCGTAATAAATAAAAGATGTCATCCTTGGTTATGGGGTTTAGGAGGTGTAACCCTTTCCTGGACGGGCGACATGTTTCTAAACCTGGGTTAGCTTAGAGTCTTTTGATGAACTTATTTCAAACATGTTATGGTCTGTAACTTAACTTTGGTATCGATGTTTCAAACAATGATGTCGTGGTATTTTTAAACTTAATGAATGGATGAACATCTTGTGTTTTTATCATATAGCATTGTTATGATTGTTGCTATGGTATTAAGAAGTCACACCAAATAAACCCACGCTTCCGCAAAAGCCAAGGTGTTTCTTAAATCGTGTATGAACGGGCCTCACCCTTCACATGTCCTCGTGCCTCGCACGTGTGTCATTGGGCCTAGCCCATGTCATCCGGCCTAGCCCATGTCATCCGGCCTAGCCCATGTCATTTATGTTATTGGGCCTTGCCCATGTCTTTATGTTATTGGGTCTTTCCTATGTCTTTTTATGTCATTGGGCCTTGCCCAAGTCTTTTATGTTATCGGGCCTTGCCCATGTCTTTATGTCATTGGGCCTTTGCTCATGTATTTATGTCATTGGGCCATTGCCCATGTATTTATGTCATTGGGCCTTTGCCCATGTATTTATGTTATTGGGCCCTTGCCCATGTATTTATGTCATTGGGCCTTTGCCCATGTATTTATGTTATTAGGCCTAGACCATGTCTTTTATGTTATTAGGCCTTGCCCATGTATTAATGTTATTGGGCCTAGCCCATGTATTAATGTTATTGGGCCTAGCCCAACTTGATTTTATGAGTCCATATATTAGCATTCTTGCATTTTGTAAAATTCACTAAGTATAGAGTTTTAAGTATATTCATATACTTATATGAATTCACTTAGTGATTTTTATATCTCCTAACATTCCGGATTTTTTTGTTATCGTAAATATATATGTTCGTTAAGTGTCTAAAAATACATTATTTTTAGATTCGTCGTCGTAGTCGTTTGTGATACATGGTCGAATAACGGTGTTCGTATTTGTGTAACTTGATGTTTTTACATGGGTTTTAATTCCGAATAGCCTACTTTTATTTAAAATTGTGTTTTGCAGGTTTAATAAAGTTTAAGGTGCTTTTTGGGCACTTTACGGACTACTGGGACGAAAAACAGACAACTGGGACGTAAATCGGATCAACCGGGATCACAAGACGCGAAAAACGAAGTTTAGGAAATGGAGGCATCGTCGCCGACGCCCTAGAGGTCCGTCGGCGACGCTATCGTAAAAGTGTCGTCGGGTCATTTCGTTCGTAGCCAGTGAGTTTGTGCATCGGACGGATCCGGTCAAAGGAAGCGGCGTCGCCGACGGGGCACCAGGCCGTCGGCGACGGCCCTTGGATTTGGTGTCGCGAATTTTGTTGGTGGGGTTGTTGGAAACGAGTTAAAGACATAGTTTTTTATCATCAAAAGTGAGTTACAACTTAGTTTTGAACTTGAATCTACTTTGGAGCCTAAATTCATCATCATATTCATCACCAATCCATCGATAACATCAATCTTGATCCGAATCATTCCATTCCATCATCCAATTCATCATCATCTTCATCCTAAAAACCCTAGTTCATCAATCCATTCATCCATTCATAACCACCATCCTACTACAACCCTAATCACCATTCTTCACCATCTCGAAGCTTCAAAGATGATCAAGATCAAGCTTCCAACATCCGGTGATTAAGTCCTTTCGATCATGAGCAGCTAATTTCTTAGAGGTTTCACCCCGGTGTAGACTTTTGTAAGATTTAGGGTTATTATGTGTTTGATACTTGGTTTGTGACTAATTGAATTGCATTTGAATCTTTAGACAATTGTCATATGTTTGTATTGAATTTGTGAATCGTCGAATGAATGATTAAATTTGACTTTGTGAAATGAATATGCGTATTTATGCCTTGTCTTTTGATAGGATTTATGAGTCCAAAGTAACGAAGTGCATCATGGTCAGTTGTCTATAACGTTGATAGCTATTGCCACCTAAGCTTTGTGATTCTCAACCCGTTAATGAACTAATTTGATTAAACCAAGTTAAAACGTGTAGTAACCCTAGGTTTTGCATTTGTTGAATCGGGTGTGAACCTTGTTCTATTTCATTGTTTTAGAATCGTTAATTAAAGTTTTCTTGTAATTATTCAAGTTCCAGTAGTTAATTAATCAAATCAAATTTGTTAGTTCGTTTCAACATCTTTTTAAACAAACAAAATCATAAAAATAATCTAGTAAACTTAATAATTGTAACAACCCGCACTTTCACGCTTGTTACTCTTGCTACACTCGTTACGCCTAGCACCAGAGATTCGGATCATAATGTAAACTATAATGCAAACAAAGGTACTTCGCATATCTTCGCAAAAAAAAAAAAAAAACATCGCTTATTACAATACGCTATATCACAATGCTTACATTTTCTTCGCATATACTATTACGTTATTACTATGCTACTCGCAAATGCAAACTCAACGCAAATGCAAACGCAAACGCAAACGCAGTTACTGATGGTATGACCTGTTATATAATATTATTAGTTATATATAGATATCTAAGTACTAATACTTGTTTAAACGCGCACTCGCTGGCACGCGCAACTCAATTTCTCGCACTGAGGCACAACATAACACGATTCTACTTATCTCACTAAAACGCTTAAAGTACCCACAAAGGTTAACGCAACAAAACGCACCAAATGAGATGAAAGTCGGAAAACTAACAAACGCAACCCGGCCGTCCAAATGGACATCCTCTCAGATGACCATCCGACCGAAGGGCCATTCGACCGGCTGAACCCATTCGAATGGAACCCATTCGATCGACTGGAGCCATCAGACACAGCCCCTTTTCCCACCGCCTTAATTTCCACACTCACCTATAAATAGGGCCGTTGTGTCTCATTTCAACACTTTGGTTCTCTCATTCGCTCCCCAAGACTCTGTCTCGATTCAAGGCCATTTTGTAAGCTTTTCTCCTCAAATCTTGTACAATCTTCATCTCTAATCACTTCTACATCATCTTCTTCATCAAAATCACACACAAACACTCACTTTTTCCTCGAAAACGACTGATTTGGACCTCTTGAAGGTGGATTCCGCTCGGTTTGCTTAGGCAACTGTTGTGGAGCATCATTTGATCAAGATTGGTTCCAGATCTAAAGGATTTTTATATTTTCAACTTAATAATGGAAGATTTCAACACTTTTTCAACTATTTCTCGGTTTTCACACATTTTCGATGGGATCTGGACCCACTCAGACTCTCGACTCGTTCCATAGTCGAGAGCCGGTTTGAAAACGGACTTCCACCGGAAAGATGGACCGATTAACGGGGTCAAACATGGAATCTCATCAAGAACCGCTCATTTGTTCGAAGGGGTGATACCCGTCCAACCGAATAAACTTGGCTTGGTATGTTTCCGTTGTCTGACACGTCGTCACGCCGTCTCCATTAAAACTTCAAACTTGTTACTTAGAAAATTTTACAAAAACTCCAACTACAGATCATCTCGTTCAAATGGCCATCCGTTCGGATGACCATCCGACCGGATGACCTGACATTTATGCTACCTATTACTTAAACATTTTTACAAAACTTCGAACTTTAAACGATTCGCAAACGCCTACGCACTGTTCGAATGGCCATCCGTTCGAATGGTCATCCGCTCGGATGACCATCTGACCGGATGGAACCCATCCGTTTGAATGGCCATCCGCCCGGATGGCCATCCACCCAGATGACTTCGAATGGCCATCCGCCCGGATGGCCATCCGCCCGGATGACCATCCGTCCGGATGACTATCCGTTCGGATCACCTGTCGAACACTTAACCATCCGACATTCTGTTACACACTGTTCAACGCTCTGCTCAATGACTTATGCTACTGTTTCCGCACACAGGCTAACTCAACGTGCTCCCTTCAATCCAATCCAGATTGTGTTTACCTGCTAAACACATTGTGAGTATACTCGAACCCTTTTTCGCTTAACGCACTTTTGGGTGTAACATACGTTCTATATCAAAATCACAACACTTAAACGTATTCCAAATCACACCATACCTGAACCCAACATCACCTGGACCCGATCGAAAATCAGCCGGAGAACGAGCATAGGCCGCCGCCTCCATTGTTGAACCCACTGCCGCCGCCGTAAGCGGCGGCGCTGTTCCATCTCCGGCGACTCTCTCTCCTTCATCGATTCTCCGATTTCTCTCACTAACTCTTGAATCTTCTGATTTTTCTTGACTAGTCGTCGCTCACCACCACCCAACGGTGGTGGTGGTGGTGGTCCATTTCACTGAACGGAGAAAGGGGGAGGTGTATGTGGTGTGAATCGGAGTACAAGGATCGGAGGAGAAAGGGTGTCGGCTCACCGTTTAACCGGCGCTGGCTCCACCCATGAGGTACAGGTATGTGTGTTGCTTATGAGTGAGTGTGATAGAGAGAGTAAAGGAGGTGAAGGTAGGGATTGTGTTAGGGTTTCTTTTCTAAAAAAAAGATGAAGAAGAAGGAGCAGGGAACCTGCATGATTTGGTCTAAGGTTTGACAATATGGGGATAAGGTAATGGCAACACTTATATACTTAGGGTTAGGGTTGATTTAAGTGGGCTTTGGGCTTGGGCCCAAGTCCCACAAGCCCAATCCCCGAGTTTAAGCGGCCCGTAATTCCTACGAGAACCATTATCAAAACTCGAGCTCTCCGTAATGTCATAAATTATAAATTTTAGATGAAAATAGTGTAGGAAGTCGTTGTTGTCGCGTTTGAGCGTCGGTTGCGTAAATTTGCTTCTGTAATCGTTTCTAGCTCGTTTTTCGATCAGATTTCGACTGTGACTCTAAAAAGAATAGAAAACGAACATGAATTTTCTAAAAGTATAGAAATACGAAAATACAAGGAGTTACATTTAACCACATCCGAGCTCAGTTTTTGATATGACATTTCAGCACCACGATCTCGCATTCCGCCTACTTGATCTAAATATTTTATAAAAACTCAACCAACAATTGATAGAAACTTCAAATACCTCACTGGTTAATGTCAAATCGGTGATTACTCCTGAAAATATGAAATCCCATTTTCCGTGATCAACTTTACGCACCTTCAAGAATGATAGATCCGTGTAAACGGTAATTTCCACAATTAGCAAATCTTCATCGGAAGACTAATCATCTGGTAATGTATACCGATCTCTGAAGCATTCGTCCACAATCAGATTCACCCTCTCGGATAATCTCGATCTCGGAAGCTATCATCCACAATCAGATTCACATTTCCGGACAATTCTAAAGTCGGAACCACCCGAATACTGTTGCAATGTCACGAATTTAAAAAAAATGCTAGAATTTCCAATATATGACATTGAAAATTTTTATTCCCCCTCATTTTTGCAAATTCTGACGTAACACCCCGAAAACGAGTTTGGTAATTAAACCCCGTTAATACTAAAGACGGGGAAAATATCGTTAGCGGTAAAAGTAAACCGACAAATATCAGGAATTTATTTAAATAATCCTAATATTTATTTAAAAGTGAATAAGAGCTTTCAAGAAAATAGAATGGATAAAAGGCCCGAGATTTAATGGGACTTAAAATAAAACGGGATTTTTAAACAAGATGAATAACTAGGACAATTATAACCTAGTTAACTACAAGTCTAGAAATAACTTGAAATGGGGTTAAAACAACCAAAACTATATGTCAAACAAGAGTGGAGGGACCAATGTTGTTAAACTTGAAACTATTATTAGTTTTAAAAAAATAAAATAAAACCAAACACCTCATTTTGAGGCTCTGGTCGATCAAGAACAGGAAGGGGGCGACATCCCCACTTCCAAAACCCTAACATGCACTAAACTATCAAATTGAAGGCCAAAATCCAGTAGAAATCAGAATCTGAACATAGAATCGTGATCACCTTGTCAAGAGGATCACAAGGTATGTCAAAATTCCCATTTTGGTTCCATCTCGAATTTTGATGAACACATGAGATTTGAAATTTGAGCTTGCATGATCGTTATTTGGGTGAAATAGTAATGAAATCATGTCTAGGAGTAAAACCTAGTCATTAGTTTGTTGAATTAATGTGTAAACTATGAAATTCATGATCATCCACTATGTGTGTGTAATGGGTTTTGTAGGAACAAGGTGAACACTAGAACCATGATGAGTAAATTAGTGTTATTTGAATCTTATGAGGTTAATTTTGATATTTAACTATAAATTAGATGATTGTCTTGTAAAAGATATTAAATCTTGGTAAAAATAACAAGTTATGAACTTGATTATAGATATGCAAAAGTCATGCCCGCAAGGTGTTTGCTAAAATGTCTAAACGAACACTAATATGTTGAAATTTTGAAAGAAACGTGTAATTGAATAATATGACGAATTGTGCAAAGTATGAATCGATAAGGGTTCAAAGCATAAAGTTAATCTAGACTTAATTGTGTAAATCATGTGATCAAAAGTAGTTAACTTTTGATAAGTTGAATTAATAAACAATGAGGTCGAACGGTAGTTTCGACATAGAAAATACCTAAGGTGGAAAAGTTGTGATTATTTATGACTAATCTAACCACCTTTGAATGATGACGATTGTTTGACTCTTAACAAGCAAGGTGGAGGCTTGGGAAGAAACGGGTCAAACAAATCAAGAAGGAAAAGAAAAGCCTAGCTCGGATACGAGGTAAGTAAAGCTTACACACTTGTCAATTCCTAGAAAATATCTTATTGTATTGATTTCGGGTAAGATAGACAAACACTAGAAAAGTGATGTTCCGACATATAGTTGTATGGAACAATATAAGTGAAAATGATAGGAAACCACATTGATGGTTAAAAAGGATTTAAATTGATTAATCGTTTATACCATAACGATTAGAAAGATGAAATTTTATGGTCACCTCATAAGGTAAGCCAAACGAAAAATAAGGAAAACAGTAATTTGGGGATGCGTTAACAATAAACATTTGTTTTTGAAAGACACACTTGGCATAAGCCATAATGGGTCAAAGGAGTTGAGAAATGGGTTATAGGTAGACAACCATATGGTGTAAACCGTAGTGCGTCAATTGGATGAGACGGTAATAAATATCGTCTTGCAAAGATAAACGGATATTTAGACCAAACGGGTCAAAAGGTGAAAATATCATCCTTTGACAAAATTGACTAACGATTACCGTTGAGTTGTATGATTTCAGGAGCCTATATAGAATGGATATTTCCTTCACTATTAATTAGTGATTTCTAAATCAAGGTATTAAAACGGGTTAATGCATTGATCCGAGTCAGGTATGTAAAAGGGTTTAATTCATCTTTTAGAACTTGAGGTTCTCGAAGAGTTAAACAAGGTCAAAATTTGATATTCGGTTATCTAAAAGGTAAACCGAATAAGTTAAGTTATAATCGTAATGTTTTAGAAATATAATGGTTTCTAAACAGATTTATAGTTAAAAGATAGGATTTTGGAGTCAAACAAACATGTTTGTTTGATAAATACACGAATGGGTCAAATTTAGTAAAAAGGGTAATAAGCCGAAGACTTAGAAGTCTGAAATTTTGTTTAACCGGATGTTAGATTTTAACTCCATATGATGGAGAATTAAATTACAAACACGTAGGAAGAAACGGTAGGTCAAACGGATAAACGGATTGAAAGATACGAAAGTTTTCGTGTCAAAACGGCAAAATGGAAGAAGCTGATGCAGAGTCCACCGTAACTTACGGTGGTACTGTAAGTTACGGTGGGGATTAAAAATTTTACGGCGGTTAGCTCCTGCCTTACGGTGGAGTGTTTTCAAATCAGGGCTACCGTAAATTACGGTGTCCACCGTAATTTACGGTGGACCCTGATCAAAAATGTATTTTGATTAGTTTTGTTTCCCGGACTCGTTTAGATACATATTAAATCCCGTATGACTAAAACATTTCATGTTTTTATGAAATGTAGGTACTTTTGGATGTCGGAAGACGATCAAGCTCAACGTAGAACCGAACACGATAAAGACACATGCTTCCGCACTTTGCCTCGTCATAAATTTTAAATGATGAATCTGATCACGTTATGTCAAATAACTTATGATTTGTAAAAAGTTTTAACAAAACCGCATTTTTGATGTATATGTAATCATTAATCACATGATTATTTTCGCAAAATATACGTTAAACCTAGATTTATAACAACGGGTGTTACACGTCACATCACTGAATTCCCCCTCAAACTGAGCAATTCAGTCTTTTTTCATCTTCGAAAAACTCGACTCTATGAATAATATAACAGTTCTGCCACCAGACGTCAGTTTTTCATCTATGCGGATTTAACATTTACAGCCCATAAATAGTCAGATACTCTTGAAGATAAACATTAAGCATCAGTATCATGACTACCCCACTAATCTTCACAGTCTGTGATTTCATCATCATATTTAATTTTGGAACGAAAGACTTGTTAAACCTGAATGTCCAAGAAATCCGTAAAATTTAAAATATTAGTTCATCCGTCAGGATGTATGTTTCCCCATCCGTCCGGATGTGTCAAAGTTCACCCGAATGTATGTTTCCCCATCTTTCCGGATGGGCCAGAGTCCATCCGTTCGGATGGGCTCCATCCGTCTAGATGGGTGCATCCGCTGCGATGATCTAAACTTCTCAAGAACACTTCAAACCACATTTTTCGATCTAGAATCTTCATTACTTTGAATTTCATGATGAAACTTCACATGATTGATCGAAAATCAATTCCGAACATAATGATGTCTTCAATTTTGAATTCTATCCATGAATTGACCTTTAATTTTATGTTTTTCTATGTTTTTACGTCAAAACTCACTACACATCCAAAATTATTGAGCGTCGGTGATTCAATCGACTGTTAGATCGATTGAATCGGTACCGTAGCTCTGATACCACTTGATAATCCAGGAAACGTCGAGTTTGACAGAGCTTTGGTCCCGAGATGATCGGTGCGGTGATAAGAAACGAGTAGAAGATAGAGAACGACATCGAACAGTCACTTATAATCTGGTTTCTATTGATATATGAAAGTTACATACCCGTGAAACCAGTTGGACAACATCTCCCCTCTAGGACCCAAAAGCTTGTCCAAATGGGAACCCCACATTTCTACTTATATGCAATAGCCTATCCGCCCAAATGAGCTAATGTCCATCCATCCGGATGGACTATAACAATAACAAACCTATGGCGGATGGGGTTTTATGAATGGACTGACCAGTTGTCCATCCATCCGGATGGACTCCATCTGTCCGTGTGGACTTAGACAATACACAACCTTGTCCAACTTTTCACTATTCTACACAATATTCAACACACGCTCTATCTAGCTATTCTGTAGGATCGTGAGACGATGGAAACGAGTCTATCAGAAGAGTTCTCGGTCTAATCAGAGGCGGAATTCATTGATTAGACTTTGTAACAGCTTGATTCACCCTTAATTGTCTTGTATTATTGATTTAACACGATTACAGATCAAACGACACGTCGGCAGCACTTCGGTACCGGAATCACGAACGTTACAAATGAGATAGCACATCAAGTATTTATAGGAGAGGGTATTTTGTACGAAATGACTAAAGACCATTTCGTGCGAAATAGCCACTTGCTATTTCGTACGAAATGACTAAAGGTCATTTCGTGCGAAATGAACTCTCAACCCTAAAACCCTGTTTTCTCGTACAACGTGCCCTGATCTAACATTTCCATTACAAGACTTGATACAAGACGAAGTCGACAGACATATGCACCAACAGACTCCCCCTTGGATGTTGACGAAGTCTTCGGTGTCGAGTCTTCACAGTCTTCAGTCTTTATCAGTCTTCGTAATCTTCCAACATATCTAAAAGGTGTAAGCATCCATAATCTTCTTTCTCTTGCCTAGAATCTCAAACTGACTCTATCTTCTCTTGATCAGATCTCTTGATTCTGTAAGCTTGTCAGCATCAACTCTTCTCCCCCTAGGATGTTGATCTACTAGCAGACTCCCCCTTAAATTGTTCCGGGATCGAAAACCTGGCTCACCTTCTGCTCAGGTTTATACACTGAGTCCTGCACAAACCTCTACCTCAAACATAAATTTCACAAATTTAAAATTTGACAAATTTAAAATTTGACAAATTTATATACTACATGTAGAAAATGATCAAATAAAAATGATATAACAATTATAATCTCTGATGAACCACTTGTAGAAAAAAACATTTTTCTCACAACACTCTCCCAAACCAGTTCGTCATCATGTTTAGCACTCGGAATTTTGAAAATCAGCTTTTCAACATCATTTGTCAAAAATCTTTTTGTATTTTTCAAAATTTTATGCTAAAACACTCCGAAAATCTTTTTGGATTTTTGATATTAAAGAAATGCAGTAAAGAAATATTTACAGACAATATTTTTGTGAGTTTGTGTAAGAGAATCATATCAGTTTATGAGACCAATCACTAGCATCGTTGAGCTTTAAACACTTTAGGTTCTAAACGATTCACTTAGATTGTCAGTATACTGATCCACTTAAATTTTCACACAAAGTTCAACTGTTTCGAGATACGAGATTAATGTTTTAGAGACTTAAACTTATTCGCGTGTCCCACCTCAGAATATACTCCTATATCTAGATCCCAATATTCAGTCTTACAGGTGAGTATACCTAGATGATATCTGTAAAGGGTTAAATGCGAGGGCCATGAGAGCTCAGGCTATTGCTTCCGCAAAATCAAAGAGATGATGGCTTTGACTTTAGGTGTGTTCCCTTTAGAGAATCTTTTCTTCAACAGCACATGATTAGCATTTTGCAATGTTTCATCATTTTTTATGCTGAGGGGGGTGCTATTATTTCAAGCAAGCGAAAAGTATTATACAGGGACTAGGCCATTGCTTCCGCAAAATCAGAAGTCCCGGGATAATACCCCAGATATCACTAAGCATAAAGACCTAGTATCTCAGAAAGAGGGGTCTTTCAAACAAGATTTCGGGGGTTACCCATATATCCGAGAGATGTTCCCCACGATATAAGTAAGTTTGATATTTAGGTTTATATCTCGAACACAATCTACTAAATGTGTAAAAACCTACTGGCATATCATCAGTGAGACCGTTTATCACTTTTTAACTTTCCAAATCTTTAGCATGCTGTGATAGTCCACTGATGTACTATCATTTCCTCTTTTTACAACAAAACTCATTTTTTATTTTTATCATGTTTTTTTCTTTTTCAAATTTTCTAATGTTTTTGGATTTTCTGAAATTTCTTACTCCCCCTAAAATTCAAAATCATTTAAAGGAAATTTGAAAACAAACTGTACACATATACTGACAAAGTGATTCGAATTGCTTCAATTCGCCATCCACTTGGCATAAACAATCAGAACTCCCCCTGACAACAAACTATTTTCCCATTATGATTTCAAAACACTTAAGTTTGTTTTAATCAAAAATGGTTTTTCCGGAAAATAAGTTTTGTTGATTTTATCACATGTAAGATTAGGGTTATGATCATCACTTTGTTTTCCAATCACTTTGTATAAGAGTTAAATCAAGTTCAACTTAATGACCTTGCTCAACCAATTGTAAATGAAAACCTTCTTCAACCACTTGTAGGTTCACTTATCAACCAAAATCACTTGTAAAATTGAAATATAACAATTTTCAAGAAAAACTACCATCTTTAGATCGAAATATCACTTTCGTGAATTTCTCAAGAAAAATGCCGATTCATGCTCCACGATTACCAACTTGGGAGCTCCGGCAAGTCAAAATTTTAGTTTGAAAATCCTGTCACCCAAGCCTGACCAGCCTTGGGTGATTTTGACTCACATCTATCCCACCATCTTTTTGATTTGTAAAATTCTTTTGCACCCTTTACCTTATCGTCAACCATCTTTCCAAAGATATGTTTAACTTTTCCATTGAAAACCTTTTCAGCATCAAATTCTTCTTTACTAGCAAAGAATTGATCTGAAATTTCAATCTTACCAATTTTCAACTTCAAATTTTCCTTTGACAATGGCGGAAAGTTTTCATCATTCAAATCAGGAACAAAATTCTTCTCACTTTTCTCAACAAATGACTCCTCTGATTTTATGGAATCAGATTCATTGTCAGAACTACTTTCTGATTTAACAACCCATCTTTGTTTGTTCAAATCAACTTTTCTTTTGTAAAAACGTTTTGAAACATTACCAGTTTCAAAAGTCGAATTTTCAAACACATTAGATTTCTCAGTTGACTGTTTCTTTTCATCAACACGTTTTTCTTTCAATTTTGAGTTAAAAGAAACTCCCTGATTTGTGTTGTTGAACTGTTGGCAATTCCAAGCAATGTGTCCAACTTTTTGACATTTGAAACAGGTTCTTCTGTCAACTCTTGGTGCAGATTTATTCAAATTCTTCTTTCTTTCAGCAAGAAATTCTTGATTTGACTGTCTCCAGAATGGTTTCTTCTGTTCTTCTTCACAGCTTGTAACTGAAACAAATTTAGTTTTTGGTTTATAATTCTTTTCATATTTATAATTTTCTGGAGGAATAAAACCCAAACCCTTCCTTTTGAAATTACTGTTATGGTTTGGTTTCTTTTGAAAACCATAACCACAACTGTAACCTTTTTTCTTGTTCAGTCTTTCTTGAACTCTTGAAGTGTATTTTTTAGATTTTTCAGTAAGATTTAAATCTTTTATTTCAGAAATATTAATTTCCGTTAATTTGAAAACCTTTTTTATCATTTCAGTTTTGACACTTCTTATTGGAAATTCTTCATCAGAAAATAATTTGTTAGAATCATTCAAAGTATATGCTACTTTAAATGTTTCGTCATTCAAGTTATTCTTTGATAACAAAAAATCTTTATTGTAAACTCGTTTAACCGGTGAACTCGAACTCTTTTCTGATGAACTCGAACTTTCAGATTTAGACTCCGACTTTGACTCTTCATCCATATCCAACACCTGATCGACCACTTTCTTTAATAACTCAGACTCATGATCAGTGTCAGACACTGTGAATGTGACATCAATGTTATCTGGTAACTCATCAATGGTTTCAGACTTTAACTTGATGTTGACTGCTTTTTTTAATCGTTCCTCATTAGGCTTTCTGGGAGAATAACTATTCCAAATTGAGGGCGGACACTTATTATACTTGACATTTGGTTTCTTACCAGCATCCGTATCTTCTGTCTGTTTATCTTGAAAAGCTTCAAGACCTGCAACAGTAGGATAAACTCGATCAATCAAATAATCACAAGTTGTATAACTCAACAATAATCGTTTGATTCTTTCACTTTCAATCTTTTCGAGTTCCAAATCCTGTTTTAGTTTTGCACAATCTTCAATATACTCATTGATGACCTTCTGCTTAGTCATTAATGTTGAACTCATCATTGTCATAGCAGCATCAACTTCCAAAATTGTTTTGTTCAAACCATCAACTGTTTTGTTTAGTACATCATACAATTCTTTTACGTATTTCACATCAAACAACAAGTTTTCTTTCATTTCTTCAAGTTCACTAATCTTCTTGTCTTTCTCTTCACAATGTTTGCAAGATTCCAAACATTTCAGACAAGGTTTCATAACTTCAATAATTTTTTCAACTTCGACGATCTTCTCAACCTCGATGATTTTCTCAATCTCGACGACTTTTTCAACTATTTTCTCTACTTCAACATTTTTTTCAATCACTTTCTCCACTACCTTTTCAACCACATCCGGTTCTTCATCAAATTCTATTTCTGCTTCCCATCCTTCAACTTCGACTTTTTCTGTCGAATTTTTTTCAACTTCAGTTTTCTCTGCTTCTGTTTTTGCTTTTTCTTCAGCAATCTTTCTTGCTTCTAATTCTCTCTTCAGTCGAGTAGCTCTTTTCTCCTTTAACATCTCGATTTTATCTGCAAAAAACAAATTAAAACTATAAGTATCCAGACCTTTTCTAGCTTTATTAATATATTCTTCTTCATCATCAGTGTCTGCATCACATCCCAATTCACTAAAAATTGGTATTCTTTTCGGCTGAGATTTAACTTCTCCTTCTTTCAATATTTGAGGAACAAGACCTGAACCAGCCGGAATGTATTTGTCCCAGCTAAATCCCTCTGCAACTTTTTCATCATCTTGATTAACAAGATACGCTTTCTTTTTCTCAACCTCAATGGCATGGGATGATGATGGTTGTTGAGCAAGCTGGTGAAAATTTGACTTTTGATAATAATAATTTTTTCCATCTTGTCTTCCAGATGCTTCTTTATTTTTACACTCTCGTTTAAAATGTCCTTTTTCTTTGCAACGAAAACACGTAACTTTTTATTTGTCAAACCCTATCGGAGATGCACCCATTTCACGAAAATCATCTATTTCGGTGACTTGTGTAAATTTTTCTGCTCTTCTTACTGCATTAGCTAGACACCACTTGATATCCATCAACTCGAGTTCTTCAGCATCAATCTGATCATAATCCTCTTTTGTGAGCATTGGATTTCTGATTCTTCCAGCAACTAAGCTTTCATACGACTCTAACATAGCCACAAGTGATGCCATGTGTTGCTTAGCTATTTCTGGAGAAAGATTTTGACTATTCTGAATGTTCAAAGTAACGTTGCATTGCAAATTTGTTGAATTCTGTCGTTGAGGACTTGGTGTTGTAAAATTCGGATCAAAACTTGAATACGATGACGAATATCCACCACTCTGAGTAACTGTGCTACCATTTGTTCCAGAAGAACTATCAGCACTGAAAGCAGTCTTAACCTTTGGACTCGGAGTAGTTTCAAATTTGTTTCCTCTGTAGTAAAGACAAACATTTTGTTGAGCATTCGGATTGCTCATGATAGCAGTTTTCTATACATCCAATTCATGTTCTTTAAGCTTCTGAATGAATTTAGCCAAATTCATACTTTCATGTTTTCTCATATGCTTTAGAATCAACAAATATGTTCCCCATTTATTCTGTGGTAGCGCATCAGCAAGTTTATCAACCCATTCATCATCTTCCTTCTTGATGTCCAATATTCTCATTTCAAGAACAAGTCGACAATATCTATCAATAGTCGTTTTTGTTGTTTCACCTTCAAAAGCTACAAACATATCAAAAGATTTCTTTAGTAAAGCACATTTATTTTTGATCATATCAGCACTTCCCTTAAACTTTTGAATCAAAGCCAACCAAATTGATCTAGCAGTATCCTCATGTTGAAGCAAAACAAAGATATCCTCTTTTACTGATTGTTGTAGAATGCTAATCATCATTTTCTCACTGGTGTACTTTAATTTCTCACCATCTGAATAGTCACTAAAAGCTTTTTCATTTCCACGTTCATCTGTTGGTTTAATGTAATCTACATCTAAGGCACACCATGCATCAAACTTATATGCTTGCACCCAGTTTTCAAACCGATTTTGCCATCCTTTAAAATCTTCAATGTACATAAGCTTTGGCGGTTTTTGGTAAGTCCCTGTCTCATTCTCACTGTAAATAGTTTCAGCAGCTGTAACAGGAGCAACTGGTGTAGCAAATGCATTGTAAAACTCTTCTTCCATGATTCAGTAAACTTTTTCACAAAATCACAACTTTCAAACGAAATTCCTTTTGATACGAAATGAGTTTGGTGCGAAATTAACTGTTTCGCACGAAAACAACTCTTCAAACGAAATGACTTCTGGTGCGAAATACTCTTTTGGTGCGAAATAACCACTTTCAAGCGAAATAATCTGTTCAAACGAAATGAAGTTTGATTTCGTGCGAAATGAGGTTCAAACAATGATTTTCGTGCGAAATGATGGTGATTTCGTATGAAATAGGTGATTTCGTACGGAATAACAAGAACCGAGGCTGTTCTGTGCGAAATGAAGATTCCAAGGTGTATTTCATGCGAAATAAGGACCTGATTCAAACGAAATAGACTATTTCGCGTGAAATGCTGCTGATGTCATCTTTTCGAACATATTTTGCTAAAAACGACCAAGTTTTTGTCCGATTTTAAGTCTGATTCTTTCAAGGCTTTGTTAAAACATTGTTTCGCTTGTTATATGTGAAATTCAATTCATTTTAACCGTGAAATCTTGTTTAATTTTGAAAAGAAGGTGTAGAAGTCAGAATTTTGAAGAAATCAAGCTGAATTTGGTAAGAACTCTTCCTCCTGAGCTCTGATACCACTTGTAGGATCGTGAGACGATCGAAACGAGTCTATCAGAAAAGTTCTCGGTCTAATCAGAGGCGGAATTCATTGATTAGACTTTGTAACAGCTTGATTCACCCTTAATTGTCTTGTATTATTGATTTAACACGATTACAGATCAAACGACACGTCGGCAGCACTTCGGTACCGGAATCACGAACGTTACAAATGAGATAGCACATCAGGTATTTATAGGAGAGGGTATTTCGTACGAAATGACTAAAAGTCATTTCGTGCGAAATGAACTCTCAACCCTAAAACCCTGTTTTCTCGTACAACGTGCCCTGATCTAACATTTCCATTACAAGACGAAGTCGACAGACATGTTAGGCATAACTACTTGGGGTACTTGTTATTAGTTGTGGTTGGTGTTGCCAAGGTCATTACATACTAGTCTCGCCTTAACTTGTAATTCAGAGCAATTTCATCACATGTACAACAAAACATTTTCAAATATATTTTGAAAACAAACAAATTTGTGGAACTCACCAACTTTATGTTGACCTTTTCTTTTAAAAACAACTTTTCAAGTAATCATGATACTGCATGACGACCCACTTGTGCTAGTTGCTTGTGAAGATAATGTATGATACTATGTGGATAGAGGCATGTTGCTTAATTAAATAAGACGGATCACGAAAATCAACATCGTACTTGTTTAAAGTTTGTAACAATGACATGTGATAATGGTGTGTAAAACAATAATGCATCATATTGTTTAATTAATGTATAATATAGTATCTTTAAAACAATGTGCTCGAACCAAGAAGTGTCTGTTGCACCCCTTTTTATTGCTTCCGCTACTAGTCGGGGTGTGAAGAATGCTTCATCAACTTTTTATTTCTTGATCAAGATATTAGGTTTTGGCTTTTGAATATCATCTGTTCTTTTGTAGGTCCAACAATTTTTAATTGAGTTTCAATCAGGCGTCTGCAAGAGACCCTTCAGTTGCTTAACTTTCAGTGAGACATCGGCATAGAGACAACTCAGACGGCTAATTTTGCTTTTTGGTGTTGGTTAATGGCTAATCTCGTGATTTTCCCTAAAAATTAATGGAGTGGGTATAAGAAGAGTAATTGAAATAATTAGTCTAATATGGATAAACAATGTATATCACCATGTACCCTTTTGAACCTTCAAAATAAACACCATGTACCCTTTATTAACTACAAAATAAAACATCATTTACCAAATACAAATAAAACACCGTATAATGAACACTTTGTATCTTGCAAAATAAAACACCATTACCTGTTATAACTAAAACACTATTCTATGAACAACACCAAAATATCATGTACTTGCTATGACTAAAACACCATTGTATAAACAACACCAAAACACCATGGAAGAAAAACACCTGGTGTATATATATATATATATATGGAAGGGCTATATGGAAAACCCCATCTTTTTTAAAAAACTATGAAAACCCAATATCAACCATTGATTATGTTTCATCTAAGTAGATCAATGGTTCTCCTATTTTTAGGTAAATATTAGTTTTTAAATAATTCAAATATTACTTTCTAGTACAACTAAAGGGCAATTTGGGTAGTGAAAAAGGTACTTTTTGTGCTTTATTGAAAGTGACGTTCCAGAAACATCAATTCACCAACTCTTTCTCTTTCTCTTTCTCTTACCTCCTTCTCTTTCCTCCCCCACCCCACAAACGTGAAGAAGAACAAGAAGAAGATGATCTCATTTCATAATTCAAATATCCAAGATCTAAAAGCGATTTCAACAAACACTAATCCCAGATCTTTTAGAAAGAGAATGATGGCAAGACAAAAGTTTTTAGAGAGATGATTTTTTGTTTTAGAGAGAGAAACAACAATCTTCATCATGTTCATCTATAACACCAAGAACACACATACAAGTGTGTGAAAGAGAAGAAGTTTGAAGTATGTTGTTTTAGAGAGAGAACGATGACAAGATGAATGTTTTTAGAGAGAAAAAGTTGATGTTTTAGATAGAGAAACAACAATCTTTATCACAAAGACACACGCACGAGTGTGTGTGTGTGAGAAGAAGGTTTGAAGATCTTCTTCGTGTTCATCGGACGGTTCTAGATCCGGTAAGTGTTCTTGAATAAATCAAAAAACTTTAGGATGAGATTTTGAACGGGTTTTTTTGTTGGTTTGGTTGCTTGTTAGGGGCTTTTGATCTTAACAGTAGCTGATTTTTTGTTGGTTTGGGTTGCTTGTTTGGGTTTATGATCTGAACAGTAAGTGTTTTTTTTGTTTGGTTGCTTGATTCACAGACTCAGGCCCATAACATGTGTTAAGCCCCCTGTTAGAATGTTATATAACGTGTGTTGATTTACAGAAACAAACCCATAAAGATATTCAATTGACAAGCTTGATGGATGTAGGCGAAGTTAATGCGTGTTCTAGTAATGGTTAATGTTCATGTATTTTAAATAAATCCAAAACTTTAGGATGAGATTTTGAACGGGTTTTTTTGTTGGTTTGGTTGCTTGTTTGGGGCTTTTGATCTTAACAATAATTGTTTTTTTGTTGGGTTGCTTGATTTACAGAGACAGACCCATAACATGTGTTAAGCACCTGTTAGAATGATATATAACGTGTGTTGATTTACAGAAACAGATACATAAAAGATATTGAATTGACAAGCTCGATGGATGTAGGCGACGTTAATGCGGGGACATTGAATAAGTCACATCCTTTGGGAAAGAAGTCTTCGTTCATTTATAACATGTGTTGGTGGTTCATGCTGTAACAGAACACCATGATGTAACGTGTAATATGAAACGAGCCATTTATGGTAACACATGTACCGGTAATTTTGGAATATATAATATGAAACAGGTCATTTGTTTTGCACATTCTGGAATGTATAACATGTGTTAAGCCTCTGTTATAATCTTTTTGTAACCTGACATGTATTCATGTATAAGCTAGTGGTTTACAAAACACCATGATGTGTATATACTGATCTAACATGTGTTACAATTTGTCTGTTCGGAACATGTAATTGCTTAACATGTGACAAGGGTGAAAACAGTCGAAGGGGGCGATGAGTTTAATGGGGAGCTTAGTTAATATCGTAATCTTGTTGTAACCCCACTTGTATACATATGATAACATGTAAGCATCCATTATAACCCGACTTGTATTCATGTCTATGAAAGTGGTTTGCAAAACACGATGATGTGCATATACTGATCGTAACACGTGAACAAGTTAATATGGAACATACAAGTTAATATCGTAACACCGTATACCTGGGATAAAATGTGTTAAGCCTCTGTTATAATCTTGGTTTAACCTAACATGGTGTCATGTATAAGCTAGTGGTTTCCAAAACACCATGATGTGTATATACATACTGTAACATGTGTTAAAGTGACTGAAAATGTATAACGTGTGTTAAGCATCTATTATAACGTGTGTTAAGACTTCATAATGGATGAATAAACTCCAATAGTAACTTAACAACAACAGAGTAAACCTGATATAACGTGTGTTAAGCCTCTATTATAACATGTGTTAAGACTTCCAGAATTGATGCATAAACTTCAATAGTAACTGTAACAGTAGAGGTACAAATACGGGCGCCTCCACCATTATAATCTTGTTGTAACCCGACTTGTATTCATGTATATAAAAGTGGTTTGCAAAACACTATGATGTGCATATACTGATAGTAAACACGTGTACAAGTTAACATGGAACATACAAGTTAATATCGTAACACCGTATACCTGGGATAAAATGTGTTAACCCTCTGTTATAATCTTGGTTTAACCTAACATGGTGTCATGTATAAGCTATTGGTTTCCAAAACACCATGATGTGTATATACATACTGTAACATGTGTTAAGCGACTGAAATGTATAACGTGTGTTAAGCATCTATTATAACGTGTGTAAAGACTTCCATAATGGATGAATAAACTCCGATAGTAACTTAATAACAACAGAGTAAACCTGATATAACGTGTGTTAAGCCTCTATTATAACATGTGTTAAGACTTCCAGAATGGATGCATAAACTTCAATAGTAACTGTAACAGTAGAGGTACAAATACGGGCGCCTCCAACAGAAAATGTGTTAAGTCTAGACCGTTTTAACAACGTGTACTAGAGAAAACAAGAAGAGTCTCACATTACATCTATACTATATTATAATACATGAGGGAGGGGTATTTTAAGATACCAAAAAAATAAAAACTTTTTCCCCCTTAATTTATAGAAAGACCCATAAATGAGAGTAGTTTGGTCTTTTCAAACATTAATTACATTTTAATCTCCTCATCTTAATTACAATTAATTCCCTCCACTTTAACAAAATTATAGACAACTAATTAGTAGTTACACTTTATCCCCCTGTAAAAACTAACTACCCTCACGATTTTTAAACAGTCATATCTATACTATATTATAATAGATTAGGGAGGGGTATTTTAAGATACCCAAAAAATAAGAACTTTTCCCCCCTTTATTTATAGAAAGACCCCTAAAATGAGGGTAGTTTGGTCTTTTCAAACATTAATTACATTTTAATCCCCTCATCTTAATTACAATTAATTCCCTCCACTTTAACAAAATTATAGACAACTAATTAGTAGTTACACTTTATCCCCCTGTAAAAACTAATTACCCTCACGATTTTTAAACAGTCATAACTTTTTTGTACGTTAATATTTTTTAAATTACACTATAAAAATGAGTATTTTATTCTCTTTAATTTGAGTACGA
Source organism: Helianthus tuberosus (assembly GCA_030545235.1). Classification (NCBI taxonomy): domain Eukaryota; kingdom Viridiplantae; phylum Streptophyta; class Magnoliopsida; order Asterales; family Asteraceae; genus Helianthus; species Helianthus tuberosus. The sequence continues at coordinate 26,031 of JARYGA010005512.1, forward strand.
TATTGCTATAGTTTTTTCAAATAAAAAGTTGATATGTTACGTGATTAACAATGTCTAACGGTAAACAATAACTTAATCGTTAACCGAAACCGAACCAAAAACAGAAGAAACAAACCGAACTCCATAAAAATGAGCATTTTATTCTCTTTAATATGGATTTAATACCTTTATAATTAAAAAATCTTGATATGTTTGTTTAACAGTGTCTAGAGGTGAACAATAACTGAACTGTTAACCGAAAGCAGACAAAACCCAACCTAAATCAACCAATAACCAGAAACCAAATTAACAAAAAATCGTTTATTGATTTTTGTATCCACAAAGGACCTAAATTAATTAAGCCTAATCATTCATGTATACTATTATATAATAGAGACTGAAATAAGAATTATTTTCAGAGTTTTACAACTAATTAACATGTTAAAACCCATTATTATTACATATATAGTAAAGAAAAAGGGTTAAAGAAAGCACTTGCTATTCCCTGATTTGAATCCATATGAAAGAAAAATGGGCGCTCACATTTTGAATCCCATCAAAATAGGAGATCCATTCAACGCCTCTTTCTCATCTAACTAAAAAATCTCATTTTAAAAATCAAACCCCACCTATCTTATCTCTTATTTTGTTTTCTCTCTATTTAGGGAGCATTGGAATCTCTGACTGCATCTCCACCGTTGCACATCTCCACCATCGACAGATCTATGGTAAATGTTTCAGCTAGCTTCTCTGGAAACCCTAAAATCGGATCAAATGAAATCCGGCAACTCATTTTTTGTTCCAATCAACTATTCATCCCCACCCATTGCTCCATTCTCATCATTTGAAAATGAGTAGTTCAGATAGAATCGAACTTTTGATCGATCCTGGTTCCGCACCCCTTTCTGCTAGAATTTAATTCCTTGACAATGAAAGTTGCTTTCTAAGGTATTAGATTCCATGTCTTTTGAACCGATTGTTTTAATTCTTCATCTTTATACATTTTTTGGTTCATGGGTTTTGAATTTGATTTTGTTTTTGTTTTTGTTTTTTTCTCTTTGGTCTTGAACTACAACATAGAAAGACACTTGATGGAAAGTTCAGGTATACATGGGGAGTGATTACAGGTTAGGTTTAGTAAAACGTAAGTATCTATTTAGTCAAGGCTGTTTTTTTATATATTTTAATCTTTCACAACAGTTCTTTTACTATTATCTTATTTTATACCTCACAATGATATTGTGCACGACAGAATCAACATCAAGAGTCAATCGATACATTCCTGGGAATCATGTGTTCGTCTAAAGTTTTTTTTATCCACCAAGTCTGATCAAAATCGAGTTGTTAAAGCCCCTGGTAATCTCCATTAATCATCATTAATTCGTTATTTACTTTTTTAGCATTTGAGAAATAATTCATTAATCATACCAGACTACCAAGAAGAGGGCATTTGAGAATTAATCATCATTAATTCGTTAGGAAATTGATTGAATTATTGTTTGCTTTTTATAGGCTGTAAGCTAACATACCAGACTACCAAGAAGAGGGCAAGTGGACCATAATGCCCTATTAATGGGAAGAGAATCCATGGGGTATGGTTATTTATCACTGCGTTTGTTAATTGTTTTTGTTTATGCGATTATTAGATCTGTATAGTAACCAAACTTTTCACCGTCATGACATAATGTTGGCCATTGGTTTTTAACTATATTTTTAGAAAATCCAAATTGTTGCCAACAACAAGTTATAACCACTCCCCACCTCTGTTTGATCTCAGATGGTTCCATCACAGCAATACCGTACCCAAATTGATAAGTCATTTGCCCATGTTAATCTAGAGATGAGGTAACACATCATTCTTTTTATACAGTTATATTTTGGAATGTGATTCTGGATCTGGGGTGCAATAACAGGCACGTATTTCAATCTTTTGCCCCTAAAGCATTTTCTTTTCGGAGCTAATAAAGCACTACTAATAGTTGACTCTAGAGTCAAAGTCCAGATTCATTAAATCATTGTCATCACATATTAGATAGATTGTAACAGTTGTGGCATATAACAGTTTATTTGTTAATTTCAGATCAATGGGGATTGGCAATTTGGGTATGGGGATCTATAGCTACTAGGTCGAGAAGCGATTGAGATTTCCGGTGAAAACTTCAAAAATCTATTAAAATATGCCATTCAAGACCAGGTCAAAGTAAGATCACCTCTACTTAAATTTGTATGGCTAATTGTCGGTTAAAATAGGCGGGTTGGTTACACGGCATGGGTCAGGTTGACTTATAAACCATGTTTTTGTCTACTTAAATTGTTTTTATAAATAATGAATTAAATAGGATTTTCAAAAGTTAATATTATTACAATATTAAATTAGGTTTTTAGTTAGCCCTTTAAGAGGACACATTCACTATAAATATACAATGAGAGACCTTGGACCCAATCCGTTTGATCCATCTAAAACTTAAGATAAGAATATAAGTTAATAATTTAGATATTTTAGACTACAATTTTGCCACCTGTCCATTAGAGCTAGGGTGAGGTGTAGTAACTTTTTTAAAACTTATAATATGTTGCACTGTTATGTATTATCGGTGCATTTAAACAAATAAATTCAGCCTTTTAAAGTATATACAGGTAATTAGTTATGGTTAGAGGTGGTAAATTCAGGTGGGTCAAACAAGTAGGTATAAATAAAACTGTTGGTTAAAAAGGAAAGATCAAATGGGGTGGAGTTACGCAAGTGTGTGTGTGGGGGGGGGGGTGGAACCTCAACCAATCACTTAGTTTATTAATTCTTTTACTTAAACCATGACAACCTTGCAAAGGGTAGGTTAGTTAAACCATGACGACCTTGTAAAGGGTAGGTTAGTAAAACCATGACAAGGAGTCTAAATTAGTAAAATGTTGAGCTTTTGAGAGACTTTGAAATGATGACCGGTATTTGAAAATGTCAATATGAGGTGATTTGGGTTGGGTGAAAATTATGCTATATAAAACATGTGTGTTTATAATTTTATAGTTTCTTTCTAGTTGCATCTTACTTGGCCAGGATTTATTTAAGTATTTGGAGGCGTAGAAATTTTCTTCTCACGTATGAATCGACACACTTAGCATCTAATTTTTTGAATAAAATGATTTTGATGATCATGCACTAAGGAGTATGCTTTTAACCCATTTGACCCATTTCTTTTTTTAAGTAAATTTGTATTTTACGTGTTTGATACAAAATTATAACATGAGTAAACCATTCAAGTTATGGGATTTTTCAGAATTCAACAGCGGTTGCACGACGGGGCAATGGAAAACTCTTTCGGTGATGTTAGGGATCAGAAGAAAGATATCACACAAGCATGCTCTCAAATGTTGTCTCAGTTGCATAACATATATGATTATGACAAAGTGAGTATTGTTACTTTTGCGCTTTCTTGCTATTTTTGAGTTTTATCTTTGAGATTTACTATCAAATTCATCTTGTTTGATGGTGCTTTAATAGATATACCCTGTGTTGAGAGGTGGTTGCTGAAGCAAAGAAAACCCAAACACAATGGGTTGTTTTGGATACACTTTATCATAGCAAAATAATGCATCAACACATGTTTTTTTGAAAGGATCAACACATGTTATTCATACCCAAACTCAATAAGTTGTTTGGTCTGTATTCCGAAGGGGTCGGTGTTTTAACCATATGTTTTTCTTTTCTCAAGTTTAGACCACAATATCATATCTATGAGTATGTTATTCATTAGTTAGTTCATTCTGTAACAACTTGATCTCTTTAATTATGTGTGGTATATATTGTTTAATAATCTCATTTTCAGACTTATATGCTTTAAATTAAGCTGGTGAGACACTTTTTTGCTTAAGAAGCTGTTGAGACACTTTTTTGCTAAAGAAGCTGAGATATGGTAGTCGAATTATTTATATCACATTGATTGTTGTTATTGCTAAGGGTGGTAATGTATTAGTTATTGTCAACTTACTAAATAGCAAATGATAATCTATACATATTATAATGCATAGGGAAGGACAGGTTAAGATATCAAAAAATTAATATTTGGCTTAGTTGTATTTCTTTTTGTTGTTTGCACTTATTTCTTTAACAGATAGATATTCCGGGAACATTGGAAATACGTGAAGAGAGAAAACTAAAATGCTAGAGTTGGTAAGGAGTTTAATAAATTTCTATTTTATAATTTTAGACACATTGTTTTTCCGTTAAGACCGTTGTGTGGTTTTAGATTTTCAACCTTTGGGGTTAATGTTTTATTTAAGATAAGTTTTAAAATATCTTTTATTTAATGTATTGTGAGACACGTCAGCCCTAATTGGGTCAAGGTGTTATATAATCAAACCGACCGAACCATGCACACCACAATAAAGTGGACAAACCGATGACTTCGTTATGACGTACATCCATCACGTTGATGTTACAATACATATCATACGAATATAAAAGCTACCTCAAACGATTACCACAATGCAAAGTGTCGTCCTCGCCGCATCGCGCGGGCACCATACTAGTATTACTAGTAAACAAAAATACATAGCACTAACACGTGTTACGTTGTACATGGGTTTCATGTCACATGTAACACATGCATGTCCTGAAGTTCAAACTATAACACGTGTTAGTTGTATTGTGCTGTAACATAAACATGGTCATGATCCTTAAGCATCTGATCCACGTTTGACGAAACCAACGGTCCCGAGAATTGGATCTTGTTTCCCTTGTATCCATCACCATCCTAATAACAAAAAGATAAGATAACCGTTAAGTCGTTAACCAGACATAACTATTAACACATTCATAGCCAGAAAATCTTTTTCTCAAACAACATCATAACTTTTTAGCTAAATTGCAATCTTTTTCTCAAATAACATCACAACACAGCCAAAAATCAGTTCATATGCAAACCAAGCATAACTTTTTAACACAAAAATAAAAACCTACAAATTACATAAACATTTACCCCTTTTAAGAACCATTTTAACAAAAAATATCATGTTTCATCTCTAAAACAGCCATTACACAAAAACCTATTAACAACCAGGTTTTATGAATAATTTTTGATATTTTAAGTATAAAAAATGGAGCCATATGTTGAATATCATCTTATAAAGTCCATACCTATATCATTTTTAAATTCAATATTTTATTGGTTCAATATTTAAGTCTGAATAATAGAACTGTAAATTATAATCATCTTTCAAAAGTTCATACCTACATGCTCAAGTTATCAACTAACATAAACTCCACAAAATCAGAAAAATCCATACGAAATACCCAGAATCAAACATATATGAAAACATATGTCGCATAAAACTAAAAGAGTGTAAAAACTCACAAATATCAAGATCTGAAACAACATATACAAATCATATTTTATATAAACTAAAAAAGTGAAAAAAAAACTCACAAATATCCAGATCTGTAACAACATTGTGAAACATGTGGACAACTGAGATCTAAACGGGAATGGAACAAGATCTGGAAGGGGTTTTCACGTGGATCTGACTTCATATATTAACATCTTCATCACAAAACCACGTTCTTCATCAGGGATTGATCGATCTGACATCTTGTGTTGATTCTCGTGGAATAAGTAGTGGGAGTGAAGCTCCATGGTTCTTTAATGGTGGACCTCGTACATGAAGATATTAAGAAGATGAAGAACAAGTGAAAATTTTCTTTATTAGTTTATAAAAAAAAGGTAAAAGGAATGGGGGTTGTACAAGTGATGTGAAAGGCAATAAATGATATTAGTCAATTCAAAGTAGAAAAGATCTTTTAGGATAAAATTACACATATACCCTTATATGCTATAAGAGTTAATAGCTTCTTGATGCACATGTGGATGAATCTTGGCCAAGTAATGAGTTTTCAAAGTTTTCTAAAAATAAAGGGTTTCTTGTGTAGCATTGCCCTATATATATATATATATATATATATATATAGGGAGGAGATCATGCGATAACCACCCTTATTGTGAGAACCGCGAGAACCAATGTGAACACAACCTAAAATAGCTAAAAAAAAACCTAACCCCCCCCCCCCCAAAAAAAAACCTAAACCCCCCCCCCCCCCAAAAAAAAAACCTAACCCCCCCCCCCCCCCAAAGCTAAATGCTAAAAACTAAAACCCTTCAAAAACCTAACCCCCCCACCCCCCAAAAAAAAAAACCTAACCCCCTCCCCCCCCCCCCCAAGCCAAATGCTAAAAACTAAAACCCTTCAAAAACCTAAAAAAAACCTAACCCCCCCCCCCCTCCACCCCCCCAAGCTAAAATGCTAAAAACTAAACCCCCAAAAAACCTAAAAAAATCTAAAAAAAAAAATGTTAATATTTTTTATGCTCAAATCTCTACTTTTAGTGGCCAAAAAAAAATTTTTAATTTTTTTTTTTTTTTGCTTCGAAAAGTAGCGATTTTTATATAAAAAATATTTAAAAAAAAAAATTTGTGTGATTTTTAGCTATTTTTAGGCATTTTTTGTTGTGTTCACATTGGTTCTCGCGGTTCTCGCAATAAGAGGTGGTTCTCGCATGATCTCCTCCCTATATATATATATGGGACCGCTAAAATGAAAACCACATTCAGTTGTAAGAACTGAGAGAACCATTTTCTAGCCATTAGATCTAGAAGATGGATGGATAAGATTGAAAGTAACTAAAATTAATATTAAATAGATTTTGTCTTATTATATCTTTAATATTTTAATTCAAAATGGTAGTTTAGTAAAATTACTCTATTTTGTCTTTTTATCTTTATTATTTTTTTATTACTTTTTTGTTTTATTATATTACTTATTATTTTTTTAAAAGAATTTTTTTATTAAAAACATTTTTAAATTCAGATTTTTTTAACAAGACAATTTTTTTTGCACGCCGTTTTTACGCCTCGCTTTTTCACTTATCGTTTACTAACGGGTCGTTTTTGCAGACCGTTTTTTACGCTTGGCTTTTTCAAGCGTCGTTTTTTAACGCGCAGTTTTTGGCGTCCGGTTTTACCTCGGCGTTTTTAACGTCCCGTGTTTTTTTTTGCGGCGTTTTTACGCCGCTGCATTCAATCCCCTTGTTTTTTACGCGCCGTTTTTTCAACCGTCGTTTTTTACACGTTTTTTTAATGCGCCGTTTTTTACACGCCGTTTTTACATGTTTTTTTACACGTCGTTTTAACGCGTCGTTTTTTTCACGTTTTTTAACGCGCCGTTTTTTACACTTTTTACGTTTTACGTTAAACTTTTTACGTTTTAAGTTTTACGTTAAACTTTTTACGTTTCAAGGTTTACATAAAAAAATTTACGTTTTACGTTAAAATTTTTACGTTTTACGTAAAACTTTTTACGTTTTACGTAAAACTTTTTACGTTTTATGTTTTTACGTTTTACGTAAAAAGTTTACGGTTTATGTTAAAAAGTTTACGGTTTAACTTTTTTTTTTTTACAAAACTTTTTTTACGCAAAAACGAACGCACCCAGAAATCGGAAATTCGGGAGGTGTCTCAGATATATTGTTATCATCATCGACTTGGGGGAAAAAATAAAAAACCAACAACATCAAAACAAAGTGTATCTCGAAAAAAAAGGGTTTTGGCTCAGATTATCCGATAATCAGAAGGCTGCAAAAAGTGGGGTTGCAGGTTCAAAAAACCTTCCCTCCGCCGTCCTTGCCGCGTCATCGTCATCAAAATCTACGTTTTTTTTGCATCATCGCCACCCAAATCCAAAACCACACTTCAATTGACCACCGGCACCACCGGGCACCACCGGCACCGCGCGAGAACCACGGGGCACCAACGCGCGGGGACCACGGGGCAGCACCGGCACCACAAATCAACAGTTTCTCTAAAATCAAGTTTTCAACCACAAAGATCAAACATTGAGGGTCACTTTATGCAAACACAAAACCCACCAGAATCACCATATGCAAAACATGGTCACTTTATGCAAACAGAAAACCACCCAAATCAAAAAACACAAATAAAGAATCGTTTCAAAAAACTGACCAGATTCAAAGATCAACAACCCCCCTTCACCCACCCTCTAACCCACCACAACAACCCCCCTTCACCCACCCCTAACCCACCTGGTTTGCCAAATCTAACAGATCAAACAAACCACACAAGATCCAGGGCTCAAACAAAATTAAAAAAAAATCAAAACATGTCACCGGAGATGGGTTGCAGATCACCCACCGCCTCTCTCCCGACGACGTCAGATCACCCACCCCTTTCGCCCCATCATTCGCCGCTGCCACCGCCGTTGACACACCGCTGCCCGTAATCCACCACATCAACCAAAGAGGGTCTTGTCACCGGGGAATAGCTAGCGGTTGTGCCGGTCTTGTCGCCGGAGAATAGCTAGCGGCGGTTGTTAGATGGTGATGAATGGCTAGGGGTTGTGCCGGTCTTGTCGCTGGAGAAGGAGGGGGTACAAGGGGGGAGTGAGTGCGACTGCAGATTAGGTGGGAGGGGGGATCAGAGAAGATGAATATATATATATATATAGGGAGCCGCTAAAATGAAAACCACCCCCAGTTGTAAGAACTGTGAGAACCACTCTCCACCAATCATATTATGCCAAACAAAAGGGTATTTAGGTAATTTACTAGATATATCACTTTCAATGTCAAATGTCAGTCTGTCTCGCTGTCTCTTTATAATACTCATTTCCATCTCTCTACATTTTCACTTTTTGAAATCTCAGAGCTTCTCTCTCTCTTCATCTTTGATGAAGATGAAGAGATCATCATCTTCAGCCTATTAACACCACCATCACCCATTGTC
>JARYGA010005513.1:0-62602 GCA_030545235.1 Helianthus tuberosus
TGTGCTAAGTGATGAATATCTGATTTCATGACGATATGTGATTGCGAACCTAATTAGATGTGGTAAATTCTAATAGGACATAATTGACTAAAGAGTTTTAACCAGTAAACTGTCTGCCGAGCAAACCGAGGTGAGTTCACACTTTCTACAAGGCATGGGATTCCCAGGGGTTGGGAATGGGTAAAGGATTTCAACTGAAACTGCGTGATCTCCTGGTTTGGGACACGTACACACCCTCTTATTGAAGGGTGACAACACGTACTAAGAAACTTAATCGGAACCTGCGTAGTCTCCTGGTTTGGGGATTACGTACACACCCTCTTTATTGAAGGGTGACAACACGGATACTAGACCAACAACTCTATCATGAAGTCCCTCCTTTTTATATCGACTTAATCGCCGAGCCAATGGCGAGCGGGTCATTAGTTAGATAGCGCTATTTAGGTTTGACAAGCCTCACACCGTGCCGCAGAGGACGGGCGTGAACTAATGGATCTGGGCACGTCAATGATGATAGACATTGACTTTAGGGCACCAACTTACTTCAGTCAGTGGTCGATATGGTAAACAGGTCTAGTGGTTAACATGGGGAAGCCCCCACCAACTATGGATAGGTTTGGGAAACAGGGTAAATGGATTAACTTACTACTTACAAACGAACTCATGGTTTTCGAAACAACCTAACAAAGAACACCAACTGTGAACTCGCTCAACTTTGTTGTTGACTCGTTGTTACATGCCTTGCAGGTCGTTAGGTACTTATGGAGCTTGCACGAGGAGGCGTGGTCGTTGTGGGACATGGATAGTCTTATGCCATGATAAACATTTGATATATTTGAATTTATACTTCGGTTTTAAACATTATGCTTCCGCTTACAACTTAAACTATGTTTTGTTTGGACACCAATTATATTGTGTTGGGTTTTATTTTTATTTACATGCTATGTTCAATATGATTGGTGGCTTGATCCTGGTCAGTCACGCCTCCATGCAGTGATACTCCGCTTGTGGATTTTGGGGGTGTGACAACTTATATATAGGAAGTACCAGCGGCGTATCCACCATGCCCTCATTATATTGTACCCGTTTCATTATCCTTATCACTATAGGTTCTATATAATCACACATAACAAAACTTGCTATGGCATTCCATGCACCGAATTTTATAATTATGTGTGCACCCATAATTACTCAATTCTTTGCATGGTTCGCATAGCTCATCTTGTGATGTGTGGGGGAAATCAAACAAAAAAGTTCACAGAAAACATTTAAGCATATGAATCAATTTCCATAGAAAAGGCCTAATAAGAATTTACGGTACATAAATTGCACGTAAATATATTGCATAAGACCAATCAAGAATTTGTGAAAGTACCCTTAGAAATCCAATCAAGGATTTAAAATAGTACTTTGAGTATACATCAAGGATCTAACGTTTGATTTGTACTTTGTTTCTTAGAAAAACGAGTACATAAGATTTTTGTAGAGTTTATGTGGCCGCACTAAGTGTGATCACAATAATGGGAGAAACTACGAGAGTAGCTCAATTTGTAAGGAATAGAATACTTGGTGTCGGTATTGTAGAGGCATATTACACATGTGTGTAATTATACTGGACTTATAAATGAAATAGGAATAATAAGATTATTTATAAAACAAGCGAGATGTATCATGGTTTTTATAAGGCAAACATAAAACGTAAAGGTTTAAACGATTATAGTTGCGTCGTCATTGGCTCGATTTTCATTAACTTCTGTGTTAAGTGTGTGTCCACGAGCTGGATTGTTAACAAGCTTTGGGCAGTTGTTTTGGTAGTGAGTAAGATTGCCATAATTAAAGCAAGATCCATATGGGTAATGAGGACGAATAGGTAACGTATAAGGAGGAGGTGCAACAAGTTGAGCTGGAACTGCAATAACTTTGTTTGGTGTAGCAGCTGAATGACAAATGTTAGCTGTATGACAAAAGCGTCCACAGTTTGAACATTTTCGACAAAGGACACTGGCATTGTGGTGAAGGTTACAATGATTGCACAGAGACTCTTTTCCTTTGTAAATTTCTCTTTGTTAGCATCGAGGCAAGTTAAAGTTATAGCTAACCCAATGGTCCCACTAAGTATTACAGTTATTTGTTGATCGATTGTAGTAGCCAATTCAGACATTTGAGTATTGTTGCGTTGAGTAGGCATCATTTGAACGAAATAGACACAAGTGAAAATCGACAAGTGAGATCCATAGGAAACTCATAAATTTAAAATGAAGTATCATAATGAAGTGAAAATTTTGATTGATATGTGTTTAAAAATCTCGTTTTTTTGGATTTAGGAAAATAGGGTTGCAAATTTGTTTTGAAAGAAGAAATGCTTGATAGATGAGATTTTATAAAAATTTTGAATGAGAAAATACAAACCAAGTTAATGGTTTATTTTTTTAAATTCTTTATCTTTTTTTAATATTTTTAATTGAATCATTAAAATAATGAAAATATGTAAATAGTAAGAATTTAAAATTTTCATCCAAATGATAAAAATTTTGTAATTACAAGAGAGGGGATTAAAAAAAGGAGTATACTTGCGAATACAATAGGATTACAAAGTGTTGTGAGGTGAAATGTAATTCGTTCTGAAGGTTTTGAATAAAAACATATAACCAAAGGTAATATGGTGGAGCCATGACACAATGGTTGTAATTTTTTAAAATGACTGATTAATCAAGGTAGATAGGTTTTCATAAAGTTTTCGGAAGATATGCTTTAGCCTATAAGTGGACACTCAGAGTTTCCAGGTAAGAGTGACTGGTCCGATTAAGTGGATTTGTACAAACACTCTAGCCTTAGACAGAAAAATCGGGGACAGGCATCCACCCTTTCGGATTGCATGTGTTCACATTATTGAAACCCAAGATTTTAACGAGACTTTTTGAAAACATTTTGAGGCTTAAAGTCTACAGATTAAAGATAAATTATCTAAGACTAGATGATTTGGAAGTTATAGAGTAACTACGGCAAGGATGGGGATAAAGATCAGGATATAAATGGAAAATAATTGAGATTATGAGATAACTCATGTTTGGGTCCCTAGGAAGGTTATAGTCTAGGTCAAAAGCATTCTAATAACCTAATTCCCTATAACCAGTGCTCTGATACCAATCTGGAACACCCCGACCGCGGGTTGTTTTTATACGCGGCCGAGGTGTTACAGTTTAGTACATGTGAATATTAAAAATTAAAAATATTATATGGGAGTGTGGACATGGGGTCATCAGTCGTAGGACCTGGGATGAATTATACACAAACACACGTGGTTCTTTTTCAACAATCCAAACCCTATTTTTTAAATCTCTCTCACAAACACCACCATTCCGAATTTAGTTTACAGCTTCCCTAATTTTGTTATGTTCGTGTCTTAAATAGGTCGTGTTCTTGTCTTAACAGGTCGTGTTCGTGTCTTAACCAGGTCGTATGATACATTGGTAACTTTTTCGTGTCTTAACAGGTCGTTTCGTGTAACCTGTTTATTAACAGGTTCGTGTTTCAAAAATCTGACACCATAAGATTTCGTGTCGTGTTCGTGTTTACGTGTTTCAGGTTCGTGTCTTATCGTGTTCGTGTCTTAACAAATTGGGTTGACCCATTATGCAAACCCTGGATATCCAGGACATGGTCGTATTAACCCCCAAGTGTTTAATTTATCAAGCAAAACGACTTAAAATGGGTTATTTGCCTTTCTATGATATCATTCGCCCTTTTGCAATACCCGGCTAAGTGGCTAGTGCCATATCCCAAATCTTTATAAAATAAAATAGGCTAAGAGTATTTACCTGTGCTAGTCTTTATAATATCAATATGTTTAGCACAACTGAAATTCAAAACAACCTAAACTTAGGCGTAATTTACTAGAGGCTTCTAGTCTGGATTGAACGGAAATATTATCCGTTAGAATGTTAACGGGTCATTTATAAGTCAATGACTTTGACCGGTTAATTTTAAGGATAAGCTCGGCTCGCTAGATTAAGCGTTGACCGGATAGCATGTGGTTTATACCCTTCTGAGTGCAAGGACTCGTGTAATATTGGTTTAACAACCAAACATTCTGATTATAGGTGAATTTGAAAGCTTTTGACTCGATTCGGCTAGTTTATATTTTTGTTTTTCTATTTAAACTAGCCGCATGCGCATATGTGATATCGGATGGTCGAATGGGTCTATGAAAAGTCCATTATGCCAAAACATATTTCATACTATTATAATTTAGTTTCAAAGTCATATTACAAGTCTTATTGGTTTTAAAACCATCTATAATTTATCCTAGTTTTGTTTCTGACTTCTGACTTCTTGGGGATTGAATAATGGGTGCACGCCACACTCACTATCTCATTGGTGCATAGAGTAGCTACATGTGTACCCCTCTGTTTCTGGCTCTAGGTGCTTCTGTGTTACACGACTTATTTTGTTGATATACACCTGTCATGTAGGTTAGTAGATGTTTCTGTATGTGAATATGTTATGTTTCTGATTATGTTCTGATACGTTATGCATGCATGCATCTGATTATGGTTTCGGTCATGTATCAGATTATATTTCTGATATGTTTAGTTTCGGATAATGTCTCTTTTTATGATTATGGATTTGGGCCTAATTATGTTCAGTATCTGATTCTGTTATGTAATTGTTAATCTGTTTTGACTCGGCACGGTATCGGTTTTGTCTCAGTATCCGTCTTAGTGTCAGGTTCGATATCGACTTAGATTTAGATGTTATGTTATGCATTTAGTTTGTATCCATCAGAATCTGTTTTCAGTATTCGTGTCGGTGTCTATCTCGGTATTTGTTTTTAGGACTATTTTTTCTTTCATAAGGAGTTACCAAATTTTCGTAAAGATTTAACTATTTTATTTTTAAAATCTCGGGTTGTGTAAATTATTTCTTTTATTAAATATAAATTTTCAAGTTAGCAAAATAGTTATTTTATTTAAATAATAACTTACTAAATTTGATTAATTATTAGATATTGATTTTGAATCAAAATAATTATTTAAAGATAATAATTTCAACAGGTCTATTCTTTTAAAGATAATGGGATTTTAACTGGTTTTTAAAATGTTTCTACTTATGTATTGCTTTTGTATCTATATCCGTTCCCATGTCAGTTTCCGAAATTTGTAGTAAGTATTTTGTTTAGAAATCCACGTTATTCAAATTACTCTACTTCTTAAATATAAGATTTTCAAAGTTAGAAAATTAATTATCCTTGCGTAATGATGAATTGCTATTAAATATGATAAATTATTATATCTTGATAAAATTCGATATTTTATAAAAAGAAAATAGTTTTGCCAAGTACCTCATATTAAAAATATTAGCACTATTAAACAATGTTTTAAAATGAGTCCGTTTATACAAGAAAGTGGTTTTTGTCATCATGGTCAATGATGTATCAGTTTCTACATCGGTTTTGTGTTGGGTTTGGTATCGGTTATGTATGACTTTTGTACCTTGTCAGCTTCCGTTGAAGTATTAGATCATTCTATATCAGTCATGTTTTTGCATCGGTTTTCAGGAGCAGTGTCAGTATCCGTTTCAGTTCAGTATCGGTTATGTATGACTTTTGTACCTTGTCGGCTTCCGTTGAAGTATTAGATCATTCTATATTAGTCATGTTTTTGCATCGGTTTTCAGGAGCAGTGTCAGTATCAGTTATATTATGTTATGTTATGTTATGTTATGTTATGTTATGTTATGTTATGTTATGTTATGTTATGTTATGTTATGTTATGTTATGTTATGTTATGTTATGTTATGTTATGTTATGTTATGTTATGTTATGTTATGTTATGTTATGTTATGTTATGTTTTGTTTTATGCTGATTTAACTTTACTTGATTTCTCCATTACATAGTGGCTCAGCCGTATTTTTTGTGTTTGTGTTTGTTTTATTTTTTACAGGTAACTTGGGAGTATTTGGGGATTCAGTGAGGAGCGTTAGGAAGTCGCTGACCAAGATTATTTATGTAACATAACTAATTGTAATTAGGTTCTGTTCTTTTTAATATTATGGATTGGCTTTTGTATTTGATGTATGTAAGAGTGACACGTCAGCCCTAGTGGGGTTGGGGTGTTACAATTATCGTATCAGAGCAAAGGCACTTTCCTGTTGGGTTAGGATTTAACCTTGTGATCAATCATCCTACTTTTCATTTTGTCGTCTTGGGTCTATCAGCTAGAGGTATTTCCTTTATTAATCACAACCAGACTTGTCTATGATCACGTTAAGTATCTGATTATATTCTTATACTTGTTGTATCTATTAGATGCGGTATTCGCATCAGTTTTGTGTCGTTATTAGTCTCGGTCCCAGTGTCAGTTTTAGTTTTCAATTTTGATTCAAAGTACGTGTTTAGGTATATTCCGCAAATGTGTAAAGGTCTATCTTAGTATTTGTTTGTGCATTAGTTTTTGTCTTCGCTTCTAGTTCCATATCAGTTCACTAAATTTCCATGAGCTCTCTAGTACTTTGTATTGATATCTAGGTTATCTAAGTTATTTTGCTTCTTAAATATAAATTTTCCAGTTATAGAAAAATCGATACATGGTTAGTTGTTAAATTCGATAAAATATTGGTTTTCGATTAAATCAAAATGTCATTTAAAGTAAATAGTTTTGCTGCTTATTTTGTTTTAAAAAATCATAGAGTCATTAAATGTATCTCGTCTGTATCGAGTGGTTATTCCATCATCATTGTGATTTCATTAACGAATTCATCTAATGACTCGGAACATTGTGGATAACGCGATTGAAGTGACTATGAAATCGGGCGAACTCGAGTATGCGGGACCTTGCCACCATAAATGCTTCAAGAGGTGTTCCACATTGGTTATATATATCCTAACGGAACCGACACGTCCACTTTAGTTATCATCTGGTTGTTTATTGGAATTATAACATTTGACTATGATTCCTTTATCGTCCCACTACCTTCCTTACAATTTGGATAAGTCATGGAGATGCATGATGGGAGGACCGTTAGGGCACTGATGTAAGGTGGTTGACAATTACGGTCTTGAACGTAATTGTGAATTACAGGTACATATGTGCGCTTTTGGATTCCTATTATGTAGATTGGTGTATATCCAAATCTGTTTACGTCTTAGTATTTTGATTTCCGATCTTCTCGATTTTGTTTCGATCACTTGAACTTATTTGTTTCGGTATCTGTTTACCAATGGTGTCGAGAAATTCGTATCATTTAATTAGTGTATGATACACATTTATGCAATCTGAAGTTAATTTTGTCTGTGTAGATGCCTTAATTTCATAGATAAGATGCTTAACCATCTTCTGGAATTTATAGAATATATCAAAAAAGAGGTTAAGTTGGTATTATTGTCATCATCGTTACCATTAAAGTATTAAATAACATACTAGCTATCGATGCACGCTACTAAGATAAAATTTTATAAGCGACATTTGAATTTGAATGACTTAGAACTTAAGATGTAAAATATTAATAATACAACCTTTCAATATCTAAATTTTGTTTTGAACTTTGAATAAACAAGATGTGTTATCATAGCATGTAGTTTTGGTATAGCATTAATTCCAAGGAAAAAAATTATTTTAAGAGGTGTAGTATTGTAATACTTTGAATATTTTAATCTTGAGTAGTAAAGACAATGACATATAACAATAATTTATGAATTGAATAAAATATTATTAGTTGTAAATAACTTGTTTGTGACTTAATTAATCAAAACACTAATTAATTAAATGTATTTTATATTATTATAAGGCATAAATGTATTCTAAGTTATAAAGTTTTAATTTAAATCTTGAATCATATAGCTTGATATTTCGTGCTCTGGACCTAAAATATTTGTACATGCTCAGCATGGTACGTTTCGTAGCCATTTTGAGAACGAAATTTTTTTAGTGGGGTAGAATTTAATAGCCAAAAATTTAAAGTCCTAAATTAATAAACTTTGAGTTATTATGTCCAATCCTGTACGAATCAATAGTCGATTAAATGTACTGGAACAATATATAATCTGAGGAAGTGTAGGATACAAATCCCCTAATCGTACATTATATACGCGAGTTTATTGGCCGTACACGTGTCTGATTCGTTTTTCACTCATAAGGTTAAATCAGACAATTCATTCAATCATCTGAGGGCAAAATCGTCTGATCATTCAATCTGCGAGAAGTTCATTACACTAATATCCCGGTAATTATTATTCGAATCAGTTTCAAATTTTTCATAATTCTCAAATTGCAGTTTTCGTTCTTCTGCGTTAGGGCTTGATTCAATTGTTTTTTTTTCAATGGATCCACAGAGCAGCACCGGACGAAACACAGATGTTGATTTTGATGAAGCTCGATCGACCGGTGATCATGTTCAATTATCTGCATATCAGAGAGTTACGATTGACGATGTATTAAATCCAGAACCTGCAAATCCAAATCCAAATCGAAATGCAAGTACAAGTGGTGTAAATGTGTGTTCGAATTATAATTATGTTAATTCAGATCTTTAAATTATTTGTAGACTTGTTTTCTTAATCGTAGCAATGATTTTGCATTGTTGTAACTGTTTTGAAGTTTGAATGTTGAGCATAATTGATATGAAATCAACATGTATAAGTTCGCATGTTATGAGTTGTGACACCTGGGTCACTGCGACCATCAAACAAATACCAAACCAATGAAATATTGTGTTTCATACTTGGGATTTGTACAAATATGTATATCATTTGCACATATCAATTCTTGATCGATTTCAAACTCTATATCGCTTTCTGGAGAGTTATACGCAAACTGGTGCGTAAACGTAATCAGTTTAACGCAACAAATACTCCGAAACATCAACATATACTTAACATACCTTAAATAACCTTTACATAACTTAGAAATAAATTTTGAAGGCTTTGGTATGGCAAAAACAAGTTAATTCGTCTACAGGGACTAAATTTGACAAACTGCGAAAGTATGCCAATTTGAACTGTAGCTGTAACACCCCGACCCGGAAGGCGGGCCGAAGTGTCACAATAACGGTGGTCAGATCAAAAACATAATTCCATTTATACTAAAATGTATTACAAGGCTTTACAACTTAATAAAGGATATCTAATCCATTACAATTATTTCTACTGTCTTGTCCAAACACTCGAGCACTCTTCCATATCCCCTGTCCCAGATTGTCCTGATAACCTGACGTAAAGAAGAAAACACAACAAAGAAAAACGTACGTCTGAGCAAAATTTTGAAAAGTTTTGCCCAGTGTGCGGATAACGGAAGATAAAAGCTTATTTTATTTAATATCCGGAGTTAACTTTTTGTGAAAACGTTACGATGCATAAACATAATCATAATCATATCTTACGGATATACCCATGAGCAACTGAAAACGTGACAATACACAGGTAGCTACTCCTGCATATTTATCACACGAAATGGTGAGTTGGCATACCCTCTATCCATTTCCTTATAACTTAAAATCCTAGGATCGATCCATACGCCTCCTAGTAGCTTTGTACCACACTTGTACCTAGGGACGCTGTGAACTAATCTCTCCGTCACAGATGGAGCACATGCTGTTGATGCCGCAACAACATGCTCGTGGGACACTCCACGAGAAGCGATACTCAGGGTAACAGAGTACAAATGGTCTTATTCACATAACTTATAAAACTTATTTTCAGAACAGAACAGAACTTATTTTCATAACAAAACAGAACTTATAAACTTATATTCAGAACAGAACGGAACATATATTGGAACATGCGATAATGAGTACAACTTAACAGAAAAACTATCGCATGACATGAAAACTAAAATCAAGGAATTCAACGGACTGTCAAATGAATCAATAATCAAAGACGTAAGGAGTTTTAAAAACAAGATATAGTAATTTAAAACAATTTGACTTGAGTAACATAATACTTATATATCATATTAAACTTGTAACTTATTTACTTATAACTTATAAGTCTTAAGATATTTAACTTGCAACTTTGTAAAATACGAATCTTTGGCGAGATTGAAAATATAAGAGTGGAACCAGTCATCAAGGTATGGTTATCAATCCTATCTTGACAATTTCGTCCCCAAAATGTGGTTTATTAAACGAACAAGATAAAACCTTGACTCGTTAATAAGGAACCACTAGAGTTGAAAATGAAACTCGTATAAAGTAAAACAAAACCTTTTCAGAATGTTTGGAACTTATTTCCTAATCTTAATCTTAATACGGAACTTGTATTCAATATCAAAAGAAATGATTCTATCCGTACCTAACGGACATATATCTAAAGAAATGAATTCTACCCGTACCCAACGGACATATATCTAAAGAAAGGAATTCTATCCGTAACGGACATAAATCTAAAGAAAGGAGTTTATCTGTAGAGAACTTATAACTTATTTCATAACTTAATCTTAATATGGAATCTATTCGTACGAAATTTATAACTTAATCTTAATACGGATCTATTCGTATGAAACTTATAACTTAATCTTAATACGGATCTATTCGTATGAAACTTATAACTTATTTCAGAACTTAATCTTAATACGGAAATCTAAAATCAGGAATAATATACTTGGATCAAAACGACATAAACCGAACTAAAGGATTCTATCCAACGGACCTAAATCGAAAGGATTCTATATGTACCTAACTGACATAAATCAAAAGAAAGGATTCTATGCGTAAGGAATGTATAACTTACTTAATCTTAATACGGAATTCAGAATTTACAGAAATCGAATGAAAGGAATCTATCTGTACTGAACTTATAACTTATACCTTAAATCTTAATACGGACTTTAAAATCAGAAATGATATACTTATATAAAATGACACAAATCAAAAGACAAGAGTCTATCCGTACTGAACTTATAACTTATTTCGGAACTTAAAATCAGAATTGACATAAATCAAAAGAACAGAGTCTATCCGTACGATATATCAGAATTGACAGAAATCGAAAGAAAGGAGTCTATCCGTACTGAATTCATAACTAAATCTTAATACGGAACTTATAATTAGAAATAACGTACCTAAATCGAAAGAAAGGGATTCTTTTATAAAAACGACATAAATCGAAGGGAAGGAACCTATCCGTACCTTAAAATCTCCAGGTGATGCTATCTTGTTTTCAATTGTAGGTTTATACGGGCAGAGTTTAGCCTACTGATTATCTTCTTAACCTAATTTGCTCACAAACTAGGTATTTAACTTAATACAGCATTTACGATAACTCACGAGATCAAATTCTCACAATGAATGACAAAATGCAATACTTTGTCCATCGAATTAACGATGATCCATTGAATTAACAATGAACGACAAGGTATAATACTTTACCCATCGAATTAACGATGATCCGTTGAATTAACAACGAACGATAAAGTATAATACTTTACCTATCGAATTAACGACAATCCGTCAAATTAATGACGAACGATAAAGTATAACCCTAATGTGGGCGGCACTTAAACATTCATTAGATATTTGAATCAATCGGACAATGAATCGTAGCAGCGATTGAGTTAATACCCTGTTCTGCAGCACCCCGCTATACCTAATTTGTGTTATGTGTGTGTTAATTGTGATAATCAGACGAAAACTCGAAGTATGAGACGAATTTCTTCGTCGTTTTAACACCAGAAAGCGAGTGCCAATGTCCTCTATTTATAGCCAAAATTTGAGAAGCCCTGCGCATCGTAGGCCTTAAATACCATACGCATCGTATGGTCTTTAATCCTGGCTGCGCATCGTAGGCCATAAACCCCTACGATGCGTATGGGTTGAAAATCGTTTATAGGGTAGCTACGCGTGGCACTAGCCTAGCTGAGTCAACATTTTCTTAAATTTATGAATTGACAACGAATTTTTAGGATAATCATCAAGTGGGAAATACCCCCCCTGAGTTTTAGGGGCCCTAATCCTGATTCTGAAAATTCTGAAAATCTTAGGGTTTGTACAGAATTACTTGGGTGTCTTAATTAGGGTTTCCTATTGGACTATAAATCATAAGGGTTGTTTACATTTTTGTTTTAAAATTTTCGGGTGTTACAAATCTACCCCTCTTAAAAAAATTTCGTCCTCGAAATTATGACATACATATATATATAATAAAAATCATACTTAAACGCGACCCACTATGATCAATAGTTATACTTGAAATAAAGCTAAAGTAAAAACAATGAAGATGACGAAATACTTATGTTCGAGACTATCATGCAGTGAAAAGAAAAGTTACTAACCTATGTATCGACTGATTGGACATCGAAATCCTAACCCAATGTCTACCCATTACCTCACAGGTCTTATCTTATGTTTAAGTTTTCTACAGGAAAGAGCCTTTGCTCTGATACCATAGCTATAACACCCCGACCCGGAAGGCGGGCCGAAGTGTCACAATAACGGTGGTCAGATCAAAAACATAATTCCATTTATACTTAAATGTATTACAAGGCTTTACAACTTAATAAAGGATATCTAATCCATTACAATTATTTCTACTGTCTTGTCCAAACACTCGAGCACTCTTCCATATCCCCTGTCCCAGATTGTCCTGATAACCTGACGTAAAGAAGAAAACACAACAAAGAAAAACGTACGTCTGAGCAAAATTTTGAAAAGTTTTGCCCAGTGTGCGGATAACGGAAGATAAAAGCTTATTTTATTTAATATCCGGAGTTAACTTTTTGTGAAAACGTTACGATGCATAAACATAATCATAATCATATCTTACGGATATACCCATGAGCAACTGAAAACGTGACAATACACAGGTAGCTACTCCTGCATATTTATCACACGAAATGGTGAGTTGGCATACCCTCTATCCATTTCCTTATAACTTAAAATCCTAGGATCGATCCATACGCCTCCTAGTAGCTTTGTACCACACTTGTACCTAGGGACGCTGTGAACTAATCTCTCCGTCACAGATGGAGCACATGCTGTTGATGCCGCAACAACATGCTCGTGGGACACTCCACGAGAAGCGATACTCAGGGTAACAGAGTACAAATGGTCTTATTCACATAACTTATAAAACTTATTTTCAGAACAGAACAGAACTTATTTTCATAACAAAACAGAACTTATAAACTTATATTCAGAACAGAACGGAACATATATTGGAACATGCGATAATGAGTACAACTTAACAGAAAAACTATCGCATGACATGAAAACTAAAATCAAGGAATTCAACGGACTGTCAAATGAATCAATAATCAAAGACGTAAGGAGTTTTAAAAACAAGATATAGTAATTTAAAACAATTTGACTTGAGTAACATAATACTTATATATCATATTAAACTTGTAACTTATTTACTTATAACTTATAAGTCTTAAGATATTTAACTTGCAACTTTGTAAAATACGAATCTTTGGCGAGATTGAAAATATAAGAGTGGAACCAGTCATCAAGGTATGGTTATCAATCCTATCTTGACAATTTCGTCCCCAAAATGTGGTTTATTAAACGAACAAGATAAAACCTTGACTCGTTAATAAGGAACCACTAGAGTTGAAAATGAAACTCGTATAAAGTAAAACAAAACCTTTTCAGAATGTTTGGAACTTATTTCCTAATCTTAATCTTAATACGGAACTTGTATTCAATATCAAAAGAAATGATTCTATCCGTACCTAACGGACATATATCTAAAGAAATGAATTCTACCCGTACCCAACGGACATATATCTAAAGAAAGGAATTCTATCCGTAACGGACATAAATCTAAAGAAAGGAGTTTATCTGTAGAGAACTTATAACTTATTTCATAACTTAATCTTAATATGGAATCTATTCGTACGAAATTTATAACTTAATCTTAATACGGATCTATTCGTATGAAACTTATAACTTAATCTTAATACGGATCTATTCGTATGAAACTTATAACTTATTTCAGAACTTAATCTTAATACGGAAATCTAAAATCAGGAATAATATACTTGGATCAAAACGACATAAACCGAACTAAAGGATTCTATCCAACGGACCTAAATCGAAAGGATTCTATATGTACCTAACTGACATAAATCAAAAGAAAGGATTCTATGCGTAAGGAATGTATAACTTACTTAATCTTAATACGGAATTCAGAATTTACAGAAATCGAATGAAAGGAATCTATCTGTACTGAACTTATAACTTATACCTTAAATCTTAATACGGACTTTAAAATCAGAAATGATATACTTATATAAAATGACACAAATCAAAAGACAAGAGTCTATCCGTACTGAACTTATAACTTATTTCGGAACTTAAAATCAGAATTGACATAAATCAAAAGAACAGAGTCTATCCGTACGATATATCAGAATTGACAGAAATCGAAAGAAAGGAGTCTATCCGTACTGAATTCATAACTAAATCTTAATACGGAACTTATAATTAGAAATAACGTACCTAAATCGAAAGAAAGGGATTCTTTTATAAAAACGACATAAATCGAAGGGAAGGAACCTATCCGTACCTTAAAATCTCCAGGTGATGCTATCTTGTTTTCAATTGTAGGTTTATACGGGCAGAGTTTAGCCTACTGATTATCTTCTTAACCTAATTTGCTCACAAACTAGGTATTTAACTTAATACAGCATTTACGATAACTCACGAGATCAAATTCTAACAATGAATGACAAAATGCAATACTTTGTCCATCGAATTAACGATGATCCATTGAATTAACAATGAACGACAAGGTATAATACTTTACCCATCGAATTAACGATGATCCGTTGAATTAACAACGAACGATAAAGTATAATACTTTACCTATCGAATTAACGACAATCCGTCAAATTAATGACGAACGATAAAGTATAACCCTAATGTGGGCGGCACTTAAACATTCATTAGATATTTGAATCAATCGGACAATGAATCGTAGCAGCGATTGAGTTAATACCCTGTTCTGCAGCACCCCGCTATACCTAATTTGTGTTCTGTGTGTGTTAATTGTGATAATCAGACGAAAACTCGAAGTATGAGACGAATTTCTTCGTCGTTTTAACACCAGAAAGCGAGTGCCAATGTCCTCTATTTATAGCCAAAATTTGAGAAGCCCTGCGCATCGTAGGCCTTAAATACCATACGCATCGTATGGTCTTTAATCCTGGTTGCGCATCGTAGGCCATAAACCCCTACGATGCGTATGGGTTGAAAATCGTTTATAGGGTAGCTACGCGTGGCACTAGCCTAGCTGAGTCAACATTTTCTTAAATTTATGAATTGACAACGAATTTTTAGGATAATCATCAAGTGGGAAATACCCCCCCTGAGTTTTAGGGGCCCTAATCCTGATTCTGAAAATTCTGAAAATCTTAGGGTTTGTACAGAATTACTTGGGTGTCTTAATTAGGGTTTCCTATTGGACTATAAATCATAAGGGTTGTTTACATTTTTGTTTTAAAATTTTCGGGTGTTACAGTAACAGACATTCCGAAATATGACCATAAGTTAAACATACCATAAATATCCTTTACATAGCATAGAAATAGGCTTTAAGGGGTTCGGTGTGCTAAAATAAACTTTTGGGTCATTCAGGGACTAAAAGCGTCAAAAAGTGCACAAGTTTGCACTTTCGCGCATAACTTACGTTCTGAATACTTCCGGACATCCAAAAATTTATGTAAGCACTAAAATATTTTATTTTACTGTTTGGCATGAGAAAAATCCATTCGTCGCGTCATTTGGATCGTTTTTCGCGCTTATGCGCATTCCGTCGTAATTAAGCGAACATCGCAACCGTACGGCCAAACGAACCGACATCCGAGATGTTTTCAAGCATATTTCATGTTCCCTATGTCTTAACATCATAGTGGAGCTAGAAATTGGGATTGACGGGTGTTAGAAGTGCCGTTACGCAACGAAACAAGGTGCAGGGACTGAAACTGTAATTCTGCCAAAGTTAATGGCTTACAGACCGTAAGCCATGACCCTTACTGTCCGTAAGGGGTCCCCAGAACAGCAGATCAGTTTAAACAGCTGTTGCCTCTTCAGGATAATGAGGGGCCAATTTGCACTTGCCTCTTCAGGATAATGAGGGGCCAATGTACACTTGCCCTTTCATGCTCATGAGGGGCCATTTTGATGTTACCATAAGGTTTCAACAAGTGTATGGACCAGATCAAAGCACGTTATTCGATAAACGATCCTAACGGTTCCAAGAATCCTATAAATACCCAACCCTTTCACAACTTAAAACCCACAAATCTGATCTCAAAGCTCTAAGTTGAAGTCATTGCTTCATACCTGAGCTATTCGATCAAGTTTTACTAGCGGGGACCCTTTGTAAGTGTTCCTTCGTTCTTTTATCGCTTTCCGAGTCCGAAAGTCAAACTATGTTTGACTTTCTGCGTTGACCAGTTTATGGTCAACACGAAGTTCGTTTTAAACTTCATAACGTGAGCGTAATCACGATGGTTATAGTCCTTAGTGACTATACCTACTAATTACCACATTATCTAGGCTCAGTGACGAGTCGCAGTTTCGGCCAAAATGCGCATTTACGCGTATTTTGTAACCAAACTACTCTTGGGTATCAAAACTGTTTGTTTTGATACCAAACCTATTTTCTAAACTTAGTTAAGCATGTTTTAACATGCTTAGCTCGTCACTTTTAGTTTAGTGCTTATATAGGGTCGTAAGGTAAGCGATCTAAACAATCGCTTATATTTTCGAACCCAACCCGTTTGGTCGATCATTAGGATCCGACCAAACACATTAGGCGACCATAGTATATAGGGAATAACCTTCCGAGGTTATACCTTATGGTCGCTTCGTTTAAGTAGTTGTATGATAGGTAGTTTATATGCCTAAGGTAAATTACCAAAATGCCCTTTTTACGCCAAAATTCATTTTAAGCATATGCAACATAAATTTTGACATCTAAACTGATTTGGTAACAATATTAGACATGTTAAGGCATATTTTACTTGTCATAGGACTAGCTAGGCGTTCCGAACGCGTTTTACGCGAACAACGCGTTAAAGTAGCATAAGCTACCTAAACGGGTCGTAATGGGTTGTAAGCACTTAGGTTAGGTTTCGTTTTAGTATGTGGGCTTTGTTAAACCATATTACATGAGTTCCCATACTCATTTGGTTTACGAACCCTCATTCTATCCGATCCTCCGATTTAGGTCCGGTATATTAACATGGTTACCTATATTAGGTGCCGTTTGATATCCGTGATCTCTAGCATTGTTTGGTTGTTAATCAAGGACTACTAAGCAATCTCAAGTGAGTACATAGACCCCTCTTTTCCTGTTTTCCAAACATTTTGGGGTGAAACACATGTGCCTACTTGTTACTTTCGTGCCTTTCATGCTTTCATATCATATGCTTGTTATGTTCATTAGTACATTATAGTACATGATTTCATTACATTTTATGCTATGTATGTCCATTGTGTGCATACTTAGTACATCGTTTTACCTCACATTTCATGCTATGTATGTCCATTGTGTGCATACTTAGTACATCGTTTAACATTACATTTTATGCTATGTATGCCCATTGTGTGCATACTTAGTACATCATTTTACATTACATTTCACACTATGTATGTTCATTTGCTTACATAC
Organism: Helianthus tuberosus; assembly: GCA_030545235.1. Lineage (NCBI taxonomy): Eukaryota > Viridiplantae > Streptophyta > Magnoliopsida > Asterales > Asteraceae > Helianthus > Helianthus tuberosus. Next base: position 17,613 of record JARYGA010005513.1, read on the forward strand.
TTAGTGCATTGTTTTCACATGCTTACATTTTTGGTATGACATTTGGTTTGTTCAAATGAGACAATGTACATTCATTAACATTAGCTACGCCGCTCGTTAGTAGGTAATGGTACCATAGGAATTGACAACTCCCGTTCCTGAACCCTAGGTTTGTTTGGGTGGAAGGAATGACCGAATTCGATAAACATAACAACAAGATAGACCTTTAAATTTGTTTAGGGGTTTATCGCCACAGTCACAAGGCTTGGATGTATGCATTTTCACAATACCGCATAGATGTTCATATCAGTATAGCATGCATTTGTTCCACAAAACATAACTTTGATTTAAACCATGTTTTACTTCAATACCTTGGTTTTGTGCATTTTACATATGGTTTGGTTGATATATTTCACTTACCATACATAAACATTTTGACATCGATATACACAATTCATGATTTACATTAGACATAAACATTTTGACATTGATATACATAAATCATGATTTACATTAGACGTAAACATTTTGACATTGATATACACAATTCATGATTTACATTAGACATAAACATTTTGACATTGATATACATAATTCATGATTTACATTAGACCTAAACATTTTGACATTGATATACACAATTCATGATTTACACTAGACATAAACATTTTGACATTGATATACACAACACATTTTGACATTTGATTATACATAAACATTTTTACAATGGTGGTTTGGTTTGAGTAAGTGATTTAAGTAACGAGGCGTGTGTAATATGATACAAGCATAGTGGATACGCCGCTGGTACTTCCTATATATAAGTGCTTGTATGGTATTACATATCGTAGCGTTATTTGAATCATTTCAATTTAGACATATAACATTTTTACAAATAACATACTTTTCACAATACATTGTTTTACAAACAACTCATCTAATACAAACTTATTTTACTTGGTTATTTACTTAACCATGTATTATTCTTTTATACATATATATCATTTGGTTTATTTATCACTTTTCAAATGATTTACAAGACAAAGCAAATTACAAGGTTCATGACTAAACATTTTCTTAAACATAAGTCATGAATTCTATTTTCACAAAACCTTTGTATCTCACAGGCATTTTTATGCTGACGTACCTATTTTCACATGTGTTTCAGGATATGATGCATAGGACTTATCAAGATACACTTAGGCGGACTTGGGCCTTAGTGACAATAAAAGATGCAAGACTAGTTATTTATGTTATACTTCTTTGATTGTCATGACATTGTAACTCTTCTAATCAATAAAACAATATTTCAATTTCCATGCGTTATGAAACAATGATTCTGTTACAACACTCCCCGACGTTTCCGCCACGTTTTGTTGTTTTTCGTGGTCGGGGTGTGACAGAAAAGTTGGTATCAGAGCTCATGGTTATAGGGAATTAGGTTATTAGTAATGCTTTGACCTAGTCTATAACCTTCCTAGGACCCTAACGCGAGTTTACTTGCGTTTAGACATAAAACAATACCGTCACCTATCCTTAAGTGACAACCGCAACAAGAACATAAATTTCAAAACCGCTTTGAAAACTAATAATCTGTTCTAGGATGATTGATTACTAGGTTTTGAACCCTCTGTTATATGGTTTTGAACCCCTTTGAATTTTCAAAACCTCGTCAAAGTTTGGGTCTTATAGTGTGAACACGTGCAATCTGGAAGAGTGGATGCCTGTACTCTGAGTTTTCTGTCTAAGGCTAGAGTGTTCGTACAAATCCATATAATCGGACCAGTCACTCTAACCTGGGAACTCTTGGGGTGAGTGTCCACTTATAGGCTAAAGCATGTCTTCGCGATACATTAATATGACCCGCTTACTTTGATTAGTCACCGTCTCATTTGTTTGCCTTAGGTAACAAACAAATGATTGCAATTTCTATGCGTTGTCATTTTGTTTTATTTACCGATAACATTTCATTTGTTTCCTCCTATATCCTTCATTTCCTCCAGAATGTCTCTTCATCGCAACGATGCGCAGATATCCGAGCAGACTGCCAAATTTGCCCAGCGAATAGGCGAAGTAATTCTGAAGACTGTTGAATTAGGCATTGCCATGTCTCATCTCAACAATGAAGCCACTCAAGGGCCACCAAAGGAAGCAGAAGTCAAGCCTGCACCACCAGCCAAGAAACCAATCAAGGAATCAAAGACCATGGATGAACAGACTGGATCCCCTAAGAGGTCAAAGAAGCGAAAGGCTTCTCAGAACTTCGTCGTGGTCGCTCACAATGGCCAAGCCGTCCCCAACCAACCAGCTCAACCCCCTGCTAGGAAGCCATACAAAGGAACTGCTCCTTTGTGCAAACGATGCAACCGTCATCATTCAAACCTCTTACCCAGCTTCAAATGTACCTACTGTGGACGGTGGGGACATCTGATTAACATATGCCGCTTTGCTATCCAAAACAAAGCTGCTATAAACATTGCTGCTACCCAACCACAAGCCAATCCTGCTCAAGCTCGCTTCCCGCCTGGATCGTGCTACAACTGTGGCAAGATGGGTCATTTCGTGAATAAATGCCCGAAGCTTGCTAAGGCAAATCCAACCCACGGACGAGCAGTTGGCTGTTTAGAAGATGCTGTTGTCTTATGCTTTTGTTTCTTCTATTTACTTGTAATGTGAAACAATCTGTTTTGCTTATAAATAAATCGTTGTTCACAATTCTGATGTACAAGTGTAGTTATATGTGTGTATGACTTTTCCCTATGATACCTACATCAAGGAACTATGTTTCTTACAAACTGCTCTTGCGAATTTTCCATTTTTGTGTTTACTCATGATTTCCTTGGTAAATTCTAAGTACTCGTTTTATTCTAAGAAACGAAGTACAGGAAATAAAGTGATATTATGAGTAATCGTGCTTCTATGCCTTTGAACCCTTGGTTAGATAACCAAGCATATTTTCAAATCTCATATCCATTACGTTCTGATTTCTTCAACATGCATAACATAAGTTTTCAAAACAACCTACATGATTTCAAAACATTCTATATATAGTTCAAAAACATTTTTAATATAGTGTATTTACTTAACATGACAAATGCACAAAGCTTTGTCTATGTTTTCAAAAACAACCCTCATGATTTCAAAATATTTCATATAGTTTGAAAACAATTTTAAGTAATATATCAAGTGCACGATTTCAAAAGCATCATTCATGTTTTCAAAAACCTTATACATAATTTTAAAAATTCATCTCGCATGATTTTAAAACATTTTTATAAATATACTTACCTAGTACACCTACTTTATGATTTCAAAAGTATTATGCATAAGGTTTCAAAAACATTGAACACATTTTTTTAAGAACCCCATGCATAGCTTTCAAAATATTTTCCTCATACATTGACTTAACCTCCAAATTCTGCTTCATATGTCGCCTTGACATATCTAGCATCTCAACTTCATAAGCATTTTTACTTCATGTTTTGACTTAAGCACATCCAGTGCAAGGTTTCAAAACATCTTCAACTTCTAAAATCCATTTAGGATCTTTTTATCTTCACATTAGACCCTTGTGGATGATTATCTTTCAAATCAGAGTCCTTAATTGGATTCCTTGTGTACCTTAATTCGAACATTTCGGTTCTTTATAATCGAAATCGAATTTTCTCTTTAAAAGATCTTTCTATCTTTATAGTTAGATTCTTAGAAATATTTAAAGCACCAATCAAAATCCACTGATTGGATACCTGGCGTGCTTTGAATACATGTGCACAGTTAGCAGAACAAATTAACAAAATGATAGCAAATCAAGTTAAACAATTTTGTGGTTATGTGACTATGTGTTTATGCATTTTGTGTTTTCTTTTATGCATTTTTTTTTGTGTTTTTGTATACTCTGGATATTCGTTATCCAAATCCTCGTAGAACCTGTCGTATCTTCATATGAGGGATTCATAGAAGGATATTAAAAAGGTACTACCTAAATCCTTATTGGGCTTCTACGTGTTAGTTAAGACCTTTGGATTATATAGTACCACTCCATGATTCATAAGAGACCCTTTTAGTGGTCTAGTAAAAAAGATTGATTCAAAAATCTGGTTAAGAATGACATGTGATGATATAAGCTGAAAAGACTCCTTGGTTGTCTATTAAAATCATTTATTGATTTAATAAAAGGGACCCTATGGTGGTCTAGTCACACTCATCACAAGTTTGTTCATTTGGTTTTCCCCTACACATTATAAAATAGACTGTGTGAACTATGCAAGGAATTGTCTAATTATGGACGCGTACATAATTATGAAATTTAGTGCACAGAAACCCAGTAAGATTTATTATGTGTAAGAACCGATAGTAACAACAATAACAAAATGAGAACGATGTAATGGAGGTACGGTGGACGCACCAATGACGCTTCATATACTTGTATATAAGTATCCCTCTCACATTGCAAGCATGATGTTATTGTAAAGTTACTAGAAGTTCAGGACTCTAACCAGTGTTGTTTGATCTTTTCAACTTCATGTTTCAAGCTCTCACAAGTTTCCTCTAAATAAATTTCGGGACGAAATTTCCTAAAGTAGGGGAGACTGTGACACCTGGGTCACTGCGACCATCAAAAAATTACCAAACCAATGAAATATTGTGTTTCATACTTGGGATTTGTACAAATATGTATATCATTTGCACATATCAATTCTTGATCGATTTCAAACTCTATATCGCTTTCTGGAGAGTTATACGCAAACTGGTGCGTAAACGTAATCAGTTTAATGCGACAAATACTCCGGAACATCAACATATACTTAACATACCTTAAATAACCTTTACATAACTTAGAAATAAGTTATGAAGGCTTTGGTATGGCAAAAACAAGTTAATTCGTCTACAGGGACTAAATTTGACAAACTGCGAAAGTATGCCAATTTGAACTGTAACAGACATTCCGGAACATGAACATAAGTTCAAAATACCATAAATATCCTTTACATAGCTTAGAAATAGGCTTTAAGGGGTTCGGTGTGCTAAAATAAACTTTTGGGTCATTCAGGGACTAAAAGCGTCAAAAAGTGCACAAGTTTGCACTTTCGCGCATAACTTACGTTCTGAATACTTCCGGACATCCAAAAATTTATGTAAGCACTAAAATATTTTATTTTAGTGTTTGGCATGAGAAAAATCCATTCATCGCGTCATTTGGATCGTTTTTTCGTGCTTATGCGCATTCCGTCGTAATTAAGCGAACATCGCAACTGTACGGCCAAACGAACCGACATCCGAGATGTTTTCAAGCATATTTCATGTTCCCTATGTCTTAACATCATACTGGAGCTTGAAATTGGGATTGACGGGTGTTAGAAGTGCCGTTACGCAACGAAACAAGGTGCAGGGACTGAAACTGTAATTCTGCCAAAGTTAATGGCTTACAGACCGTAAGCCATGACCCTTACTGTCCGTAAGGGGTCCCCAGAACAGCAGATCAGTTTAAACAGCTGTTGCCTCTTCAGGATAATGAGGGGCCAATTTGCACTTGCCTCTTCAGGATAATGAGGGGCCAATGTACACTTGCCCTTTCATGCTCATGAGGGGCCATTTTGATGTTACCATAAGGTTTCAACAAGTGTATGGACCAGATCAAAGCACGTTATTCGATAAACGATCCTAACGGTTCCAAGAATCCTATAAATACCCAACCCTTTCACAATTCAAAACCCACAAATCTGATCTCAAAGCTCTAAGTTGAAGTCATTGCTTCATACCTGAGCTATTCGATCAAGTTTTACTAGCGGGGACCCTTTGTAAGTGTTCCTTTGTTCTTTTATCGCTTTTCGAGTCCGAAAGTCAAACTATGTTTGACTTTCTGCGTTGACCAGTTTATGGTCAACACGAAGTTCGTTTTAAACTTCAATTACGTGTCACACCCTCAAAATCCACACGCGGAGTATTACCGCGAGGCGTGTGACTGACCAGGATCTTAGCCACTAATTATTTTGAACGGATTAGTTACTGTTATAAACGTTAGCATAATTAGTGACCTAATTTAAATTTTTCCAAAACATAGTTTAAGTTCATAATGGAAAGGGGAAGAAAACACATAAAAATTGAAAACCATAAGTTTGTTATCATGGTACTTACGAACCACGCACTCCATCCGATTGCAACGTCCGTCCAGAGCTATATCGAGCAACCTGCAAAGCATGCAGTAGAGTGTCAACATAACGTTGGCGAGTTCACGAGTTTAGAGTTTTCCAGTTTTATTTCCAAAAACTTGTTTTAACCAGTTAATTTATCCGTTTATACATGCCATGGGGAGCTACCCCATAAGTGAGCGACTAAACTGTTTTCCAATACCGAATACTAGGTGACCGTACGTTTCCGCAGTGCCCCATTTGTCAATGTTCTATCGTCATTGACGGTTTGCCAGAGTACAGTAGTTCACGGCCGATCCTCTACAGGCACGGTGTGAGGCTGGTAAGACCTAAATAGCGCTATCAACTAATAACCCGTTCGCCTGGCCCCGGCGACTAATCGGTATTAAGTAGTAGGGACTTGAGTGATAGAGTTTCGTTTAGTGTTGCTCGTTGCATTTCCGTACAAACAGTAATTAACTAAGAGTCCCGCATAAGGGGAGAAAAGTAGTTTGTATCCCTCACAAGGGGATAGCGTTGTTACCCGTATCCCACACAAGGAGATAGAAATACCGTATCCCGCACAAGGAGATAGTAAGCAATCCCAAACCAGGAAAAGTGTTTCGTTCTGTTTCCCAACCACCGGGAACGCGTGCTTTAAGTAAAAAGTAGTGAACTCACCTTTGCTTTGCTCGGTAGTTAATTTACTTGTGTTACGTTGGTCAACCATACCCTATTATGGTTTATAAATATTTATTAGGTTCGTGTGCAAGTAAATGTCACGTACAACTACACGTATCTAACACATAGCACGTAAGTCATACTAGCATATACGTTATTGGGCCTATCCTAGCATGCAAACAGTTAAACAGTAACAGTTAAACATTAACAGTAGCACGTAGTCCAAAACATCAGTTTGTGCGGCCCAATAACTAAGCAGAGTAGTCCAGTCGAAACCGGGTGGTCTCGACTGGAGAACAAGAGGTCTCGAGTCGCAACCATGAAGTTCCGAGTCGCAACCAGACGGTCTCGAGTTGTGCATAACTGAGTCGCAACCTTAGAGCTCTCGAGTCGAGATCAAGAGGTCTCGAGTCGCAACCGTGCTGGTCTCGACTCCTGAAGCGCCTTGTCTGGTTTTGAGTTGTCCTTCAATGGTCTCGAGTCGCAACCGTAAAGTCTCGACTCGTAGACTGTGTAGATGCTTCTAGAATTTCCATACCAGTACTACCCAATCAGATTTCATAAGCAGGTACTATCCAATCAAATTTCATGAGTATATACTGTCCCAATCAGAAATTCACTAACATGTTTTCAACATTCTATTCTAATCAAATCAGATCAAAAGCACAATATTTCATAAAAGCCCCTAACAATCATCCATATTTAGAACAACTTATGCTAACTGTTTTAACACATGCTTCTATCAAACAACTATTATTTACGCATCAAACCAAGAATCAATTATCTTCAATCTACTAGCCAACAAAATGTGCACAAATTTCTAACCACAAGGTTACATGTAAACACTATTAATCTGTACTCCTATTAACAGTTAGCAAACCATCGTGTAGTTTCAATTCGTATGTCAGTTCACCAAATCATCACAGTCTTGATACTTCATATATTTAGTCATTCCCATATCCACAATTCAGGTAACATATGCCCATATTTAAACAAATAGCTTCTCCTAAGAATACTACAAACATCAGTTAGTCATAAATTATTTCCCAAAGTTCATTTATTCTTCATCAGTTTGCAGAATCCATATTTTAACAAAACGGTTTCTAACAAATACATATATACAAAAGTATGAAGCTCAAAATACAATCTCAACATATTCTTTAAACACATTTTCTAAAACAGTAACAGCCATACAATCAAGATTTTATAGCAACCACTAATACTCAAAGACAACTTACTACTAACCGAGGTATGAGGAGGATCGAGAGGAATACGTGGGCTATTATCATCACAAAACCCGAAGCCATAATCTGAACCGAAGTTGTCCCTGCGTTGACCCGACCCGAATCTGAACTACCACCATCACCGCCGTTGCCAGGTTCGTCGGAAAAGTAAAATAATCACCAGTTACTGTCGTTGCTGTCGTTGTCACGAATCATCACCGAGTCGTCATCCTCCCTTTCATCACCGGCAGAGTCGCCAGAAACAGAAACATTGACGCTTCTCTCTCTCGCTTGAATAGTTCTTCGGCACCACCCACCATAGAGCCGCCGCCTGTGGTGGTGGTGGTGGTGTTGTCGTTCCTTAGCTCGAGGGGAGAAGGTGAGCATGGCTGAGGGGTGTTGACTGGAGAAGGGACGAGAGAGGAGAAGGAGGTGTGGTGGGTGGCATTTGGCGGAGGCAACCGGGCGCCGGAACCAAATCGCCGGTCGCCGGACAATCCAAATCGCTGAGAGGGAGAGAAAAGGGATGGGGTGTGCGGCTGGGAACTTGGAATGGGGTTTTAGTGTTTTGAGAATATAAAATGAGGGGGGTGAGGAATTATAAGGGTGTTTAAATAGTGTAGGGTTTTTAGATATAGGGAGTGGGGTTGGGCCTAGCCCAAGTGCGTTAACCCATTTAAATGACTACGTGTCTCGACGATCAGGATTAAGGGTTCGAGTTGTCACATTCTCCCCATGTTACAGGAATTTCGTCCTCGAAATTTAAGCTAAGACATACGATTCGCTCTAACTATAGACTCGTTGATAACCTAATGTCATACGTACATACACGTATTTCACAAAAGTTCACAAAATAAACATATAAGCCACGTAGCACATAAGGTCACATAGCACGTAAAATCACATAGCATTAGATTCACAGAGTTGTACGTATCCCACGGGTACGGATTTTTACAAAATTAATTATAACATCCAAGTAACGTACAGGAAGACCCAAAGTGTCACATTATACCAATCTGTCACACCCTCAAAATCCACACGCGGAGTATTACCGCGAGGCGTGTGACTGACCAGGATCTTAGCCACTAATTATTTTGAACGGATTAGTTACTGTTATAAACGTTAGCATAATTAGTGACCTAATTTAAATTTTTCCAAAACATAGTTTAAGCTCACAGTGGAAAGGGGAAGAAAACACATAAAAATTGAAAACCACAAGTTTGTTATCATGGTACTTACGAACCACGCACTCCATCCGATTGCAACGTCCGTCCAGAGCTATATCGAGCAACCTGCAAAGCATGCAGTAGAGTGTCAACATAACGTTGGCGAGTTCACGAGTTTAGAGTTTTCCAGTTTTATTTCCATAAACTTGTTTTAACCAGTTAATTTATCCGTTTATACATGCCATGGGGAGCTACCCCATAAGTGAGCGACTAAACTGTTTTTCCAATACCGAATACTAGGTGACCGTACGTTTCCGCAGTGCCCCGTTTGTCAATGTTCTATCGTCATTGACGGTTTGCCAGAGTACATTAGTTCACGACCGATCCTCTACAGGCACGGTGTGAGGCTGGTAAGACCAAAATAGCGCTATCAACTAATAACCCGTTCGCCTGGCCCCGGCGACTAATCGGTATTAAGTAGTAGGGACTTGAGTGATAGAGTTTCGTTTAGTGTTGCTCGTTGCATTTCCGTACAAACAGTAATTAACTAAGAGTCCCGCATAAGGGGAGAAAAGTAGTTTGTATCCCTCACAAGGGGATAGAAATACCGTATCCCGCACAAGGAGATAGTAAGCAATCCCAAACCAGGAAAAGTGTTTCGTTCCGTTTCCCAACCACCGGGAACGCATGCTTTAAGTAAAAAGTAGTGAACTCACCTTTGCTTTGCTCGGTAGTTAATTTACTTGTGTTACGTTGGTCAACCATACCCTATTATGGTTTATAAATATTTATTAGGTTCGTGTGCAAGTAAATGTCACGTACAACTACACGTATCTAACACATAGCACGTAAGTCATACTAGCATATACGTTATTGGGCCTATCCTAGCATGCAAACAGTTAAACAGTAACAGTTAAACATTAACAGTAGCACGTAGTCCAAAACATCAGTTTGTGCGGCCAAATAACTAAGCAGAGTAGTCCAGTCGAAACCGGGTGGTCTCGACTCGAGAACAAGAGGTCTCGAGTCGCAACCATGAAGTTCCGAGTCGCAACCAGACGGTCTCGAGTTGTGCATAACTGAGTCGCAACCTTAGAGCTCTCGAGTCGAGATCAAGAGGTCTTGAGTCGCAACCGTGCTAGTCTCGACTCCTGAAGCGCCTTGTCTGGTTTCGAGTTGTCCTTCAATGGTTGTCACACCCCGACCACGTAGAACATACAAAACGTGGCGGAAACATCGGGGAGTGTTGTAACAGAATTAATGTTTCACAACCATGGAAATTAAAGTTTCGTTTTATTGATTGAAAGTGTTACAATGTCTTAATAAACAAATAAATACAACATAATTAACTAGTCTTGCATCTTTTATTGTCACTAAAACCCAAGTCTGTCTATGTGTAACTTGATCATCTTATGCAACAGCTCCTGAAAAACACATGTGAAAATAGGTACGTCAGCATAAAAATGCCTGTGAGATACATAGGTTTTGTGAAAATAAGATTCATGACTTATGTTTGAGAAAATGTTTAGTCATGAACCTTGTTATTTGCTTTGTCTTTTAAATCATTTGAAAAACGATAAGATCAGATGATAAGTATAAATAAATGTAAGGTTAAATGAATAACCAAGTAAAATGTGTTTGCATAAGATAAGTTGTTTATAAATCAATGTCTTGTGAAAAGTATGTTATTTGTATGAAATGTTCTATGTCTCAAACTGAAATGATTCAAATAACGTTACGACATGTAATACCATACAAACACTTATATATAGGAAGTACCAGCGGCGTATCCACCATGCTTGTATCATATTACACACGCATCGTTACTTAATCACTTAATCAAACCAAACCAAACAATGTAAAACGTTCATGTCAAGATGTAAATCATGTCAAAATGTCTATGTCAAGTATCCATGTCAAATGTCTATGTCAAATATCCATGTCAAATGTCTATGTCAAATATCCATGTCAAATGTCTATGTCAAATATCCCAGTCAAATGTCTATGTCAAATATCCATGTCAAATGTCTATGTCAAATATCCCTGTCAAATGTCTATGTCAAATATCCATGTCAAATGTCTATGTCAAATATCCCTGTCAAATGTCTATGTCAAATATCCATGTCAAATGTCTATGTCAAAATGTCATGTATGGCAAGTGAAAGGTCTCAACTAAACCATATGCACAAAAACAAAGTATTGAAGTAAAACTTGGTTTAAATCAAAGCTATGTTTTGTGTAAATGCATGCAAATATTTAATATGAACATTTATGCGGTATTGTGAATATGCATACATCCAAGCCTGGCGACTGTGGTGATAAACCCTTTAAACAAATTAAAGGTCTATCTGTCTTTATAACAACGAATTCGGTCATTCCTTTCATCCCCTTTCCCTGGGACGTCCGGAACGGGAGTTGTCAATTCCTATGGTACCACTACCTACTAACGAACGGCATGATCGGTGTTAATGAATGTGTTGTCCCATGTAAACAAACCAAATGTCATACCAAAATGTAAGCATGTGATGAAAAACAATGTACTAAGTATGCACGCAATGGACATAAATAGCATAAAATGTAAATGTAAAACGATGTACTAAGTATGAACTAAATGGACATACATAGCATAAAACACAATGAGATCATGTACTATAAGTGTACTATTGAACATAGCAGTATATGATGTGAAAACATGTAAAGCATGAAAGTAACAAGTAGGCACATGTGTTCCACCCCAAAACAGTTTGGAAAACAGTAAAAGAGGGGTCTATGTACTCACTTGAGATTGCTCAGAAGTCCTTGAGTAACAACCAAACAATGCTAGAGATCGCGGATATCAAACGACACCTAATATAGGTAACTATGTTAATTAACCGGACCTAGATCGGAAGATCGGGTAGCATTAGGGTTTGTAAACCAAACGAGTGTAGAGACTCGTGTCATTTTGGTTTAACAAAGCCTACATACTAAATGAAACTTAACCTAATTGTATACGACCCATTACGACCCGTTTAGGAAGCTTATGCTACTTTAACGCGTCGTACGCGTGAAACGCGTTTGGACCGCCTAACTAGTCCTATGACAAGTGTTATATGCCTAAACATGTTACATAATCAGTTATGTGACAAAAGTTTAGGTTACATATGCTTAATTACCAATTATTCATGAAAAGGGAATTCTGGTAATTTACCTAAGGCATATAAACTACCTATCATACAACTACTTAAACGATGTGACCATAGGGTATAACCTCGGAAGGTTATTCCCTACCTACTATGGTCACCTAATGTGTTTGGTCGGATCCTAATGATCGACCAAACTGGGTCGGGTTCGAGGTATAAGCGATTTATTAGATCGCTTACCCTACGACCCTAGTCAACGTGGTAATCAGTAGGCATAGTCCCAAGGGACTATGACCATCGTGATTACACTCACGTTGCGAAGTTCAAACGAACTTCGCATTGACCATTACTGGTCAATGCTGAAAGTCAAACAAAGTTTGACTTTCTGACTCGAAAAGCAGTAAAATAAGGAAAAGAACGAAAGAATACTTACGAAGGGTCCAAGAATGGAAGGTTTGAACCCGAACACTCTCAGGTATGAAGTGTTAAACACAACAACTTAGAGAGCAAGTTCAGATTCAAAGGTGTGGGTTTTTGGGTGTGATGTTGGTGGGTATTTATAGGAAATGGTCCACCGTTGGGATCGTTTCTTGGATAACGTGCCATGATCCAAGGCGTACACTTGTCGGAACCTTATGGTGGCTGAAATTTGGTTCTTATCCGCTGACTAGACGATTGAGAATGTGTGGTTGAGAAACGAACAGCTGGATCTGTTGTGAAATACACTTAATCTGGTCAGATCATGCACTAGCGTAGCGCTACAGGTAGGCCCTTAGGGCTCGCGCTACGCTACTGCCTCCCTGATTCAGAAATGTTTCAAAATTGGCAGAAATGGTCCCTGCACGTGTTTAAGGCCTTTTTCGATGCGTTTGAACCCCGTTAACCTCATTTCAAGGCTCTAAAATGAAGTTAAAGTATAGGGAACTCAAAACATGCTCAAAAATATCTCGGATGTTGGTTCGTTTGGTCGTACGAACGCGATGTTCGCTTAATTACGACGGAATGCGCACAAGCGCGAAAAACGATCCAAATGACGCAACGAATGGATTTTTCTTAAGGCGAACACTAAAATATAATGTAGTCATGCTTACATAAATTTTTGGATGTTCGGATGTATTCAGAACGTAAGTTATGCGCGAAAATGCAAACTTGTGCACTTTTGACACTTTTAGTCCCTGAATGACACAAAAGTTTATTTTAGCACACCGAACACCTCAAAGCCTATTTCTAAGCTATGTAAAGGATATTTATGGTATGTTTAACTTATGGTCATGTTCCGGAATGTCTCTTACAGTTCAAATTGGCATACTTTCGCAGTTTGTCATATTTAGTCCCTGTAAGCGAATTAACTTGTTTTTGCCATACCAAAGCCTTCAAAACTTATTTCTAAGTTATGTAAAGGTTATTTAAGGTATGTTAAGCCTATTTCACTATTCCGGAGTGTTTGTTGCATTAAACTGGTTATATCTACGCATCGGTGAGCGTATAACCTTCCAGAAAGTGAATTTAGAGTTTGGAATTGAACGAGAATTGATATGTGCAGAATGATACACATATTTTTACAAATCCCAAGTATGAAATATAATATTTCATTGGTTCGGTATTTGTTTGATGGCCGTGAAGGCACAGGTGTTACAGTCTCCCCTACTTTAGGAAATTTCGTCCCGAAATTTATTTAGAGGAAACTTGTGAGAGTTTAAAACATGAAGTTGAAAAGATCAAACAACATTGGTTAGGGTTCTTGAACTTCTAGTAACCTTAATAACATTATGTTTGCAATGTAAGAGGGACACTTATATACAAGTATATGAAGCGTCATTGGTGCGTCCACCATGCCTCCATTACATCGTTCTCATTTTGTTATTGTTGTCACTATCGATTCTTTCACATAATAAACCTTACTGGATTTCTGTGCACTAAATTTCATAATTATGTGCGCATACATAATTAGAGAATTCCTTGCACAGTTCACACAGTCTATTTTATAATGTGTAGGGTAAAACCAAATGAACAATCCTGTGATGAGCGTGACTTAGACCGCCATAGAGTCCTTTAGACTAAATCAATAAATGATTTAAATAGACTATCAAGGAGTCTGTCCAGCTATATCACTAGATGTTATTCTTTAACCAGATTGCGAATCAATCTTTTGACTAGACCACTAAAAAGGGTCTGGAGTGGTACTATATAATCCAAGGGTCTTAACTATTACATAGAAGCCCATTTAAGGATTAAAGGTAGTACCTTTTGAATATCCTGCTACGAATCCCTCATATGAAGATATGAAAGATCCTGCAAGGATTTGGATAAAGAATATCCAGAGTAGTAAAAACACCAAAAATGCATAAAAGAAAACATAAGATGAGTAAACACATAGTCACATAACCACAAAATTGTTTGTTAATTTGTCTTGTAAATTGCGTACATGCATTTAAAGCACACTAGGAATCCATTCCGTGGATTTCATTTGGTACTTTAAACGTTATCAAGAATCCAACTATAAAGATAGAAAGATTCAAAAAGAAAATTCGACTTTGATTATTTGGAACCGAAGTGTTTCGAATTAAGGTACATAAGGAATCCAATTAAGGACTCTGATTTGAATAATAATCATCCACAAGGATCTAATTGTGAGGATAAAAAGATCCCATATGGATTTAAAAGTTGGAGATGTTTTGAAACCTTGCACTGGACGTGCTTAGGTCAAAACATGATGTAAAATGCTTAAGAAGTTGAGATGCTTGATATGTCAAGGCGACATATGAAGCAGAATTTTGAAGGTTAAGTCAAATATATGAGGAAAATATTTTTGAAAACTATGCATGGGGTTCTTTTAAGAAAAATGTGTTTAACGTTTTTGAAACCTTATATATAATATTTTTTTTGAAATCATAAAGTAGGTGTATTCGGTAGATATATTTACAAAAATGTTTTAAAATCATGCGAGATGAATTTTGAAATTATGTATAAGGTTTTTGAAAGACATGAATGATGCTTTTCGAAATCATGCACTTGATCAGAAAATGTATTGTGTTAATATTGTCTTCAGACTATATGAAATATTTTGAAATTAGAAAGGTTGGTTTTGATAACATGGCCAATGTTTTTGAAATAACATAGACAATGCATCTAGAAAAATTGTTTTCAAACTATATGAAATGTTTTGAGATCATGAAGATTGTTTTGAAATACTGGTACTGTGTATGTTGAAAAATCAAAACGTAATGGGTATGAGATTTGAAAATACCCTTAGTTATCTAACCAAGGATTTAAAGGCACAGATGTGCGAAAAGCACGATTACTCATAATGTCACTTAATTTTCTGTACTTTGTTTCTTAGAGTGAAACGAGTACTTAAAATTTTTGAGGGAATCATGAGCAATCATTTGAAAGAGAGAAATCACAAGAGTAGTTTTGTAAGGTACATAGTTCCTTGATGTAGGTATCATAGGAAAATCATACACACATGTAACTATACTTGTATATCAGAATTTGTGAACAACGATTTTTATTTATGAACAAGACATATTGTTTCACAATACACGAAAACAAAAGAAACAAAGGCATGAGACAGCAACATCCTTTGTTCAGCCGAATGCTCATCCAAGGGTTGGATTTGCATTAACAAGCTTTGAGCAATCCCTTTGGAAATGGCCCATCTCGCCACAGTTGTAGCAAGATCCTCGTGAAAAACGAGCTTGAGCAGGATTGTCGCCAGCTTGATTTGGTACAGCTGCAGTTGGGCAAACCCTTGCTGTATGACTTATAAGTCCACAAATCTGGCATTTGCGGCACCTCACACTAGCATGATGATGAAGGCTACATTGGTTGCACAAGGGTGCAGTTCCATTGTATGGCTTCCTTGTAGGGGGTTGAGCTGGTTGGTTAGGGACTGTTTTACCATTGTGAGCGACCATGGCGAAGTTCTGAGATGCCTTTCGCTTCTTTGACTTCTTAGGGGATCGTTCATCCATGGTCTTTGATTCCTCGATTGGTTTATTGGCTGATGGTGTTGTCGCCTGACTAGGTCCTGCCTGTCTTGGTGACTCTCGAGTGGCTTCATCCTAGAGATGATACATGGCAGTAGCTAATTCAACAGTCTTCAGGACTACTTCGCCTATTCGCTGAGTGAATTTGGCTGCTTGCTCAGATATCTGAGCGTCATCGTGATGAAGAGACATTCTTGAAGAAAAAGAAAGGCATAGGGAGAAACAGGTGAAAGATTATTGGACAATCAAAACAGAAAGATAACGCATGAAAATTGCGATCATTTGTTTGTTACCTAAGGCAAACAAATGAGACGGTGACTGATCAAAGTAAATGGGTCAAAAATAATGTATCGCGAAGACATGCTCGCCTATAAGTGAACACTCATCCCAAGAATTCCCAGGTAAGCACAACTGGTCTCGCGTCTGATGAGATGTATACGAAGTGCTTGCCTAGCCAGAAAACCCAGAATACAGGCATTCACCCTTCCAGTTTGCACGTGTTCACATTATTAAAAACCCAAAACCTTGACGAGAGTTTGAAAACTCAAAGGGGTTCAAAACCATATAACAGAGAGTTCAAAACCTTACAATAGAGGGTTCAAAACCTAGTAATCAATCATCCTAGAACAGATGATTAGTTTTCAAAGCGGTTTTGAAATTCATGTTTTTGTTGCGGTTGTCGCCTAAGGATAGGCGACAGTATCGTTTTATGACTAAACGCAAGTAAACTCGCGTTAGGGTCCTAAGAAGGTTATAGACTAGGTCAAAGCATTACTAATTACTAATAACCTAATTCCCTATAACCATTGGCTCTGATACCATCTTTTCTGTCACACCCCGACCACGTAGAACATACAAAACGTGGCGGAAACATCGGGGAGTGTTGTAACAGAATTAATGTTTCACAACCATGGAAATTAAAGTTTCGTTTTATTGATTGAAAGTGTTACAATGTCTTAATAAACAAATAAATACAACATAATTAACTAGTCTTGCATCTTTTATTGTCACTAAAACCCAAGTCTGTCTATGTGTAACTTGATCATCTTATGCAACAGCTCCTGAAAAACACATGTGAAAATAGGTACGTCAGCATAAAAATGCCTGTGAGATACATAGGTTTTGTGAAAATAAGATTCATGACTTATGTTTGAGAAAATGTTTAGTCATGAACCTTGTTATTTGCTTTGTCTTTTAAATCATTTGAAAAACGATAAGATCAGATGATAAGTATAAATAAATGTAAGGTTAAATGAATAACCAAGTAAAATGTGTTTGCATAAGATAAGTTGTTTATAAATCAATGTCTTGTGAAAAGTATGTTATTTGTATGAAATGTTCTATGTCTCAAACTGAAATGATTCAAATAACGTTACGACATGTAATACCATACAAACACTTATATATAGGAAGTACCAGCGGCGTATCCACCATGCTTGTATCATATTACACACGCATCGTTACTTAATCACTTAATCAAACCAAACCAAACAATGTAAAACGTTCATGTCAAGATGTAAATCATGTCAAAATGTCTATGTCAAGTATCCATGTCAAATGTCTATGTCAAATATCCATGTCAAATGTCTATGTCAAATATCCATGTCAAATGTCTATGTCAAATATCCCAGTCAAATGTCTATGTCAAATATCCATGTCAAATGTCTATGTCAAATATCCCTGTCAAATGTCTATGTCAAATATCCATGTCAAATGTCTATGTCAAATATCCCTGTCAAATGTCTATGTCAAATATCCATGTCAAATGTCTATGTCAAAATGTCATGTATGGCAAGTGAAAGGTCTCAACTAAACCATATGCACAAAAACAAAGTATTGAAGTAAAACTTGGTTTAAATCAAAGCTATGTTTTGTGTAAATGCATGCAAATATTTAATATGAACATTTATGCGGTATTGTGAATATGCATACATCCAAGCCTGGCGACTGTGGTGATAAACCCTTTAAACAAATTAAAGGTCTATCTGTCTTTATAACAACGAATTCGGTCATTCCTTTCATCCCCTTTCCCTGGGACGTCCGGAACGGGAGTTGTCAATTCCTATGGTACCACTACCTACTAACGAACGGCATGATCGGTGTTAATGAATGTGTTGTCCCATGTAAACAAACCAAATGTCATACCAAAATGTAAGCATGTGATGAAAAACAATGTACTAAGTATGCACGCAATGGACATAAATAGCATAAAATGTAAATGTAAAACGATGTACTAAGTATGAACTAAATGGACATACATAGCATAAAACACAATGAGATCATGTACTATAAGTGTACTATTGAACATAGCAGTATATGATGTGAAAACATGTAAAGCATGAAAGTAACAAGTAGGCACATGTGTTCCACCCCAAAACAGTTTGGAAAACAGTAAAAGAGGGGTCTATGTACTCACTTGAGATTGCTCAGAAGTCCTTGAGTAACAACCAAACAATGCTAGAGATCGCGGATATCAAACGACACCTAATATAGGTAACTATGTTAATTAACCGGACCTAGATCGGAAGATCGGGTAGCATTAGGGTTTGTAAACCAAACGAGTGTAGAGACTCGTGTCATTTTGGTTTAACAAAGCCTACATACTAAATGAAACTTAACCTAATTGTATACGACCCATTACGACCCGTTTAGGAAGCTTATGCTACTTTAACGCGTCGTACGCGTGAAACGCGTTTGGACCGCCTAACTAGTCCTATGACAAGTGTTATATGCCTAAACATGTTACATAATCAGTTATGTGACAAAAGTTTAGGTTACATATGCTTAATTACCAATTATACATGAAAAGGGTATTCTGGTAATTTACCTAAGGCATATAAACTACCTATCATACAACTACTTAAACGATGTGACCATAGGGTATAACCTCGGAAGGTTATTCCCTACCTACTATGGTCACCTAATGTGTTTGGTCGGATCCTAATGATCGACCAAACTGGGTCGGGTTCGAGGTATAAGCGATTTATTAGATTGCTTACCCTACGACCCTAGTCAACGTGGTAATCAGTAGGCATAGTCCCAAGGGACTATGACCATCGTGATTACACTCACGTTGCGAAGTTCAAACGAACTTCGCATTGACCATTACTGGTCAATGCTGAAAGTCAAACAAAGTTTGACTTTCTGACTCGAAAAGCAGTAAAATAAGGAAAAGAACGAAAGAATACTTACAAAGGGTCCAAGAATGGAAGGTTTGAACCCGAACACTCTCAGGTATGAAGTGTTAAACACAACAACTTAGAGAGCAAGTTCAGATTCAAAGGTGTGGGTTTTTGGGTGTGATGTTGGTGGGTATTTACAGGAAATGGTCCACCGTTGGGATCGTTTCTTGGATAACGTGCCATGATCCAAGGCGTACACTTGTCGGAACCTTATGGTGGCTGAAATTTGGTTCTTATCCGCTGACTAGACGATTGAGAATGTGTGGTTGAGAAACGAACAGCTGGATCTGTTGTGAAATACACTTAATCTGGTCAGATCATGCACTAGCGTAGCGCTACAGGTAGGCCCTTAGGGCGCGCGCTACGCTACTGCCTCCCTGATTCAGAAATGTTTCAAAATTGGCAGAAATGGTCCCTGCACGTGTTTAAGGCCTTTTTCGATGCGTTTGAACCCCGTTAACCTCATTTCAAGGCTCTAAAATGAAGTTAAAGTATAGGGAACTCAAAACATGCTCAAAAATATCTCGGATGTTGGTTCGTTTGGTCGTACGAACGCGATGTTCGCTTAATTACGACGGAATGCGCACAAGCGCGAAAAACGATCCAAATGACGCAACGAATGGATTTTTCTTAAGGCGAACACTAAAATATAATGTAGTCATGCTTACATAAATTTTTGGATGTCCGGATGTATTCAGAACGTAAGTTATGCGCGAAAATGCAAACTTGTGCACTTTTTGACACTTTTAGTCCCTGAATGACACAAAAGTTTATTTTAGCACACCGAACACCTCAAAGCCTATTTCTAAGCTATGTAAAGGATATTTATGGTATGTTTAACTTATGGTCATGTTCCGGAATTTCTGTTACAGTTCAAATTGGCATACTTTCGCAGTTTGTCATATTTAGTCCCTGTAAGCGAATTAACTTGTTTTTGCCATACCAAAGCCTTCAAAACTTATTTCTAAGTTATGTAAAGGTTATTTAAGGTATGTTAAGCCTATTTCACTATTCCGGAGTGTTTGTTGCATTAAACTGGTTATATCTACGCATCGGTGCGCGTATAACCTTCCAGAAAGTGAATTTAGAGTTTGGAATTGAACGAGAATTGATATGTGCAGAATGATACACATATTTTTACAAATCCCAAGTATGAAATATAATATTTCATTGGTTCGGTATTTGTTTGATGGCCGTGAAGGCACAGGTGTTACAATGGTCTCGAGTCGCAACCGTAAAGTCTCGACTCGTAGACTGTGCAGATGCTTCTAGAATTTCCATACCAGTACTACCCAATCAGATTTCATAAGCAGGTACTATCCAATCAAATTTCATGAGTATATAGTGTCCCAATCAGAAATTCACTAACATGTTTTCAACATTCTATTCTAATCAAATCAGATCAAAAGCACAATATTTCATAAAAGCCCCTAACAATCATCCATATTTAGAACAACTTATGCTAATTGTTATAACACATGCTTCTATCAAACAACTATTATTTACGCATCAAACCAAGAATCAATTATCTTCAATCTACTAGCCAACAAAATGTGCACAAATTTCTAACCACCAGGTTACATGTAAACACTATTAATCAGTACTCCTATTAACAGTTAGCAAACCATCGTGTAGTTTCAATTCGTATGTCAGTTCACCAAATCATCACAGTCTTGATACTTCATATATTTAGTCATTCCCATATCCACAATTCAGGTAACATATGCCCATATTTAAACAAATAGCTTCTCCTAAGAATACTACAAACATCAGTTAGTCATAAATTATTTCCCAAAGTTCATTTATTCTTCATCAGTTTGCAGAATCCATATTTTAACAAAACGGTTTCTAACAAATACATATATACAAAAGTATGAAGCTCAAAATACAATCTCAACATATTCTTTAAACACATTTTCTAAAACAGTAACAGCCATACAATCAAGATTTTATAGCAACCACTAATACTCAAAGACAACTTACTACTAACCGAGGTATGAGGAGGATCGAGAGGAATACGTGGGCTATTATCATCACAAAACCCGAAGCCATAATCTGAACCGAAGTTGTCCCTGCGTTGACCCGACCCGAATCTGAACTGCCACCGTCACCGCCGTTGCCAGGTTCGTCGGAAAAGTAAAATAATCACCAGTTACTGTCATTGCTGTCGTTGTCACGAATCATCACCGAGTCGTCATCCTCCCTTTCATCACCGGAAGAGTCGCCAGAAACAGAAACATTGACGCTTCTCTCTCTCGCTTGAATAGTTCTTCGGCACCACCCACCACAGAGCCGCCGCCTGTGGTGGTGGTGGTGGTGTTGTCGTTCCTTAGCTCGAGGGGAGAAGGTGAGCGTGGCTGAGGGGTGTTGACTGGAGAAGGTACGAGAGAGGAGAAGGAGGTGTGGTGGGTGGCATTTGGCGAAGGCAACCGGGCGCCGGAACCCAATCGCCGGTCGCCGGACATTCCAAATCGCTGAGAGGGAGAGAAAAGGGATGGGGTGTGCGGCTGGGAACTTGGAATGGGGTTTTAGGGTTTTGAGAATATAAAATGAGGGGGGGTGAGGAATTATAAGGGTGTTTAAATAGTGTAGGGTTTTTAGATATAGGGAGTGGGGTTGGGCCTAGCCCAAGTGCGTTAACCCATTTAAATGACTACGTGTCTCGCTCAAACAGATTGGCCCAATTATAATTTACTAATACATAAATAATTAAAACTCTCATCGCGGATTGTTATTATCTCATGAAATAATGGCGGTAATAAAAAAATAATAATAAATAAATAATAGTGAATACGAGCATTAATAAAATGCTCGTTTCTCGACGATCAGGATTAAGGGTTCGAGTTGTCACATTCTCCCCATGTTACAGGAATTTCGTCCTCGAAATTTAAGCTAAGACATACGATTCGCTCTAACTATAGACTCGTTGATAACCTAATGTCATACGTACATACACGTAGTTCACAAAAGTTCACAAAATAAACATATAAGCCACGTAGCACATAAGGTCACATAGCACGTAAAATCACATAGCATTAGATTCACATAGTTGTACGTATCCCACGTGGTACGGATTTTTACAAAATTAATTATAACATCCAAGTAACGTACAGGAAGACCCGAAGTGTCACATTATCCCCAAGTTCAAGGAATTTCGTCCCGAAATTTAGCACGCAGCCACTGACAAGCTAGTGTGTTTAAACGTTTTCGTAGGGCATCACATCACCCCCTGTTGGTTTGAGATTTCTTCCCGAAATTTAGCGGTAGCCTCAGTGCTGGAAGTAATGTTTGTAAAGAACTGGGGATACATGCGCATCATCTGGGTTTCCCGTTCCCATGTAAGCTCTGGGCCACGGCGCGAGTTCCAACGAACGCGTATAATAGTATCTGGCTACGTTTGAGGGTTTTGACTTCTCGGCAGTGATCTCAATCGGTTCCTCAATAAAGTGTAGCTGATAGTCAAAAGTTAGCTCCTTAAAGGTAATGATGAGTGTCTCATCTGACAGACATTTCTTCAGATTAGAAACGTGAAAGACGTTGTGTACTGCATTCAGCTCTTCAGGCAGGTTTAGTCTGCAAAGCTACCTTACCGATCCTCTCGGTAATTTCGAACGGTCCAACATATCGCGGATTAAGTTCGTCCCGTTAGCCAAAACATACCACACCTTTCCAGGGTGAAACTTTAAGTAGAACCTGGTTTCCGACCAGAAATTCCAGAGGTTTCCTACGCTCATCAGCGTAGCTTTTCTGACGGTCTCAAGTTGTCGCCATACGTTGTCTGATTTTGGCATTCTTATCCGTAGTGTCAAGTACAAGTTCTGGGCCGATGATTAGGCTTTCACCAACTTCCGCCCGACACAAGGGTGGCCGGCATTTGCGACCGTACTATGTCTCAAATGGTGATGTCTGAATGCTAGTGTGGTAATTGTTGTTGGAAGAGATTTCCTCCAAAGTGAAGAGTCACTCGTTTTCCAAAGTCGATATCACATGTTCTCAGCATGCCTTCAAGGGTTTCGGAGAGTGCGTTCAATTTGACCACCCATTAGCGGGTGATAAACTGTGCTCATGCCTAACTGTGAGCCAAAGGATTTTTGCGCACATCCTGCGACTAATCGGATGCAAAACGTGGATTACGATCATAGACAGTAAAAGCTGGCACTCTGTGCTCAGAATCTACTTCTGTCAAGTAGATGGTTGCAAATTCGAAAACTTGTTGGTTTCTTTGGTCGCGTGCCGTTACTAGCAGACATTTCATCAATGCCTTGGACAGGATAGAATAAGATAGGAGCACCTCGTAGATCATCTTTCAACTGCTGGAGTTGCGGATATTTGAGCATCTCTCGAATGCTAGGTGATGCTCTTCGAGTTAAAATCGAGAGGGGTTGCGTATACGGTCGAGAAATGCGGGCGTTGCGACGTTAAAACTCGTACATTGAAAACTTAGCGCAAGGCGGTTTTGCGCCGTAGAAGTACCAGGGTAGAGCGTAGGGGTCGTCCTGATTCCCACTGGTTTTCGGAATAGGTTCGGGCATCGTCGAAAGAACAGGTGTCAAATATTGACAGGATGGAATAAATTCAAGTGTCGTAACTAGGTGTTGATCGTATCGAGTTCGAAGATCAGTGCTTGCGATACTCGTTACCCCTGGGGTATCCTTGGCTCGTCGCTCCAACGAGTAACATTCGTAGGAAATAATTCGTCCAAACGGAGATTTGTGCAGAGTAGAGTAGGATAAAGATCATGGAATCCGTGAAACATAACACTAGTAGCGAGATATTGCAAGAAGAATGGTCGCAATCGATGCGTTCAAACTTGAGGCAAAATATGAGGGCCATGGGATCGGAAAATAAGGATTCATCTGATGTCGACGAGGTAGCTGGTCGCACACACGTTGTATGCAGTTAGAATTAAAGAACATTGCTTGTCGATAAGGAGTGTTTCGTCGATGTGGTTAGCATCATAAGAAGCAGCTAGGGAGGGATGGCCGTCGTGCGGGTTTGTAGGTTTTAGGATCTACTAAGATGTCTGGCAAGATGTGATTCCTCAAACGGGTAGGAAATCAAGCTCGAGTGGAGGGTTCTAATTCGTGCGAATGAGTTCGGAGTAGCGCTTGTGTCGTCGAGGGGGGGGGGGGTTTCGATGTGGAACTGCGAAAACAGGTTTTCGAGAAAGTGTGATTGAAGTAACACGTTGTTGAATTTCAAGGGCTAAAAAGTTTATTGACTAAAGGTCGAGTTTGTTGAATTCACCAAACTGAAGAGAGATCTGGTCAAGGTTTCTATACGAAGAAACATGGATGTCGGGATAAAGAAACGATAGAAGCGGGGATACCATCTTGAGCAAGAAGCGCGAATTCGTACAAAAGCTAGCGAAAGGATCCACGGAATCAGAAAAGTCATCAAAGAATAACGGTTCTGGCGAACGAAGGATAAGGTAAGCATCTAGGTCATCGTACTCGTCGGTGGGTTGAATGGCTCGCATCTTCGTCTTGCCACGCCTCCAAATACGCCGGTTTGTAAGAAAGATATCACTTTGTTGGGTTTTGGGGCGTGCTAAGGTATAAGGTTGAACTCGAATAAGGATTCACCATGTAACGAGGAATTAGGGGAAATAAATTTGTGGTCGATGGAAGGGTGATTCGATTACTGGCACTACAATGAGAAGCATACACCGCGTATGCTCTTCGTGTTCGAGACGCGCAAACAGGAACCCGAAAAGTGTAGACTTACTAGAATGCTTCAAGAATCCAGGTGATCAGTCGGGTGAGGGAACAAGTCTTACCACTAAAGTCGGGAAAGGAAAATACGTAGGTAAAAAGGATGCGAATGGCATAGTCATTCCTTCTAATATCCCATGACATAGGGGTGGCTCCCCTTCGTCGATTCGTTCTCGTAACTTCTCTATATGTGGTCCGTAGCAGGCCTTTCCTGAGCAGGTTTATCGAGTAAACGTCCTTCGCGTCGATTCATAGTCCAGGGATAATATCAGGTAATACGTGGACGAGGGCTTAGAATAACTGGTTCCTTGCCCTTAGTGTATCGTGGTTTCGAACCAAGTTTAGGAGGACTCGCTCCTGTTTAACACGTAACACGCTAGCCTAGCCTTCGTATGATCCATTGTGTTAAATACTAAATATACGCATACATACTAACACATATATGCTAATTATACACATACACACATAAGTTATGCACAAGTAAATGTCGTTAGCCTACCATTACCAGGTAAGCATCTGAGGTTGACGAACCTTGCAATCCGGAGTGTGGTGTCGTTGTGGTTTCTACTAAAGAACGGTTATAGTCTGGTTTTCATATAAAAATATTTTATTTCCCAAACCAAAAATATTTTATATTTAAAACCTAGTTCGCTATAACCAATGGCTCTGATACCAATCTGTCACACCCTCAAAATCCACACGCGGAGTATTACCGCGAGGCGTGTGACTGACCAGGATCTTAGCCACTAATTATTTTGAACGGATTAGTTACTGTTATAAACGTTAGCATAATTAGTGACCTAATTTAAATTTTTCCAAAACATAGTTTAAGTTCACAGTGGAAAAGGGAAGAAAACACATAAAAATTGAAAACCACGCACTCCATCCGATTGCAACGTCCGTCCAGAGCTATATCGAGCAACCTGCAAAGCATGCAGTAGAGTGTCAACATAACGTTGGCGAGTTCACGAGTTTAGAGTTTTCCAGTTTTATTTCCAAAAACTTGTTTTAACCAGTTAATTTATCCGTTTATACATGCCATGGGGAGCTACCCCATAAGTGAGCGACTAAACTGTTTTTCCAATACCGAATACTAGGTGACCGTACGTTTCCGCAGTGCCCCATTTGTCAATGTTCTATCGTCAATGACGGTTTGCCAGAGTACATTAGTTCAGGACCGATCCTCTACAGGCACGGTGTGAGGCTGGTAAGACCTAAATAGCGCTATCAACTAATAACCCGTTCGCCTGGCCCTGGCGACTAATCGGTATTAAGTAGTAGGGACTTGAGTGATAGAGTTTCGTTTAGTGTTGCTCGTTGCATTTCCGTACAAACAGTAATTAACTAAGAGTCCCGCATAAGGGGAGAAAAGTAGTTTGTATCCCTCACAAGGTGATAGCGTTGTTACCCGTATCCCACACAAGGAGATAGAAATACCGTATCCCGCACAAGGAGATAGTAAGCAATCCCAAACCAGGAAAAGTGTTTCGTTCCGTTTCCCAACCACCGGGAACGCATGCTTTAAGTAAAAAGTAGTGAACTCACCTTTGCTTTGCTCGGTAGTTAATTTACTTGTGTTACGTTGGTCAACCATACCCTATTATGGTTTATAAATATTTATTAGGTTCGTGTGCAAGTAAATGTCACGTACAACTACACGTATCTAACACATAGCACGTAAGTCATACTAGCATATACGTTATTGGGCCTATCCTAGCATGCAAACAGTTAAACAGTAACAATTAAACATTAACAGTAGCACGTAGTCCAAAACATCAGTTTGTGCGGCCCAATAACTAAGCAGAGTAGTCCAGTCGAAACCGGGTGGTCTCGACTCGAGAACAAGAGGTCTCGAGTCGCAACCATGAAGTTCCGAGTCGCAACCAGACGGTCTCGAGTTGTGCATAACTGAGTCGCAACCTTAGAGCTCTCGAGTCGAGATCAAGAGGTCTCGAGTCGCAACCGTGCTGGTCTCGACTCCTGAAGCGCCTTGTCTGGTTTTGAGTTGTCCTTCAATGGTCTCGAGTCGCAACCGTAAAGTCTCGACTCGTAGACTGTGCAGATGCTTCTAGAATTTCCATACCAGTACTACCCAATCAGATTTCATAAGCAGGTACTATCCAATCAAATTTCATGAGTATATACTGTCCCAATCAGAAATTCACTAACATGTTTTCAACATTCTATTCTAATCAAATCAGATCAAAAGCACAATATTTCATAAAAGCCCCTAACAATCATCCATATTTAGAACAACTTATGCTAATTGTTTTAACACATGCTTCTATCAAACAACTATTATTTACGCATCAAACCAAGAATCAATTATCTTCAATCTACTAGCCAACAAAATGTGCACAAATTTCTAACCACAAGGTTACATGTAAACACTATTAATCAGTACTCCTATTAACAGTTAGCAAACCATCGTGTAGTTTCAATTCGTATGTCAGTTCACCAAATCATCACAGTCTTGATACTTCATATATTTAGTCATTCCCATATCCACAATTCAGGTAACATATGCCCATATTTAAACAAATAGCTTCTCCTAAGAATACTACAAACATCAGTTAGTCATAAATTATTTCCCAAAGTTCATTTATTCTTCATCAGTTTGCAGAATCCATATTTTAACAAAACGGTTTCTAACAAATACATATATACAAAAGTATGAAGCTCAAAATACAATCTCAACATATTCTTTAAACACATTTTCTAAAACAGTAACAGCCACACAATCAAGATTTTATAGCAACCACTAATACTCAAAGACAACTTACTACTAACCGAGGTATGAGGAGGATCGAGAGGAATACGTGGGCTATTATCATCACAAAACCCGAAGCCATAATTTGAACCGAAGTTGTCCCTGTGTTGACCCGACCCGAATCTGAACTGCCACCGTCACCGCCGTTGCCAGGTTCGTCGGAAAAGTAAAATAATCACCAGTTACTGTCGTTGCTGTCGTTGTCACGAATCATCACCGAGTCGTCATCCTCCCTTTCATCACCGGTAGAGTCGCCATAAACAGAAACATTGACGCTTCTCTCTCTCGCTTGAATAGTTCTTCGGCACCACCCACCACAGAGCCGCCGCCTGTGGTGGTGGTGGTGGTGTTGTCATTCCTTAGCTCGAGGGGAGAAGGTGAGCGTGGCTGAGGGGTGTTGACTGGAGAAGGGACGAGAGAGGAGAAGGAGGTGTGGTGGGTGGCATTTGGCGGAGGCAACCGGGCGCCGGAACCCAATCGCCGGTCGCCGGACATTCCAAATCGCTGAGAGGGAGAGAAAAGGGATGGGGTGTGCGGCTGGGAACTTGGAATGGGGTTTTAGGGTTTTGAGAATATAAAATGAGGGGGGGTGAGGAATTATAAGGGTGTTTAAATAGTGTAGGGTTTTTAGATATAGGGAGTGGGGTTGGGCCTAGCCCAAGTGCGTTAACCCATTTAAATGACTACGTGTCTCGCTCAAACAGATTGGCCTAATTGTAATTTACTAATACATAAATAATTAAAACTCTCATCGCGGATTATTATTATCTCATGAAATAATGACGGTAATAAAAAAATAATAATAAATAAATAATAGTGAATACGAGCATTAATAAAATGCTCGTTTCTCGACGATTAGGATTAAGGGTTCGAGTTGTCACATAACGTGAGCGTAACCACGATGGTTATAGTCCTTAGTGACTATACCTACTGATTACCACGTTATCTAGGCTCAGTGATGAGTCGTAGTTTCGGCCAAATTGCGCATTTACGCGTATTTTGTAACCAAACTACTCTTGGGTATCAAACCCGTTTGTTTTGATACCAAACCTGTTTTCTAAACTTAGTTAAGCATGTTTTAACATGCTTAGCTCGTCACTTTTAGTTTAGTGCTTATATAGGGTCGTAAGGTAAGCGATCTAAACAATCGCTTATACTTTCGAACCCAACCCGTTTGGTCGATCATTAGGATCCGACCAAACACATTAGGTGACCATAGTATATAGGGAATAACCTTCCGAGGTTATACCTTATGGTCGCTTCGTTTAAGTAGTTGTATGATAGGTAGTTTATATGCCTTAGGTAAATTACCAAAATGCCCTTTTTACGCCAAAATTCATTTTAACCATATGCAACATAACTTTTGACATCTAAACTGATTTGGTAACAATATTAGACATGTTAAGACATATTTTACTTGTCATAGGACTAGCTAGGCGTTCCGAACGCGTTTTACGCGAACAACGCGTTAAAGTAGCATAAGCTACCTAAACGGGTCGTAATGGGTCGTAAGCACTTAGGTTAGGTTTCGTTTTAGTATGTGGGCTTTGTTAAACCATATTACATGAGTTCCCATACTCATTTGGTTTACGAACCCTCATTCTATCCGATCCTCCGATTTAGGTCCGGTATATTAACATAGTTACCTATATTAGGTGCCGTTTGATATCCGTGATCTCTAGCATTGTTTGGTTGTTACTCAAGGACTACTAAGCAATCTCAAGTGAGTACATAGACCCCTCTTTTCCTGTTTTCCAAACATTTTGGGGTGAAACACATGTGCCTACTTGTTACTTTCGTGCCTTTCATGCTTTCATATCATATGCTTGTTATGTTCATTAGTACATTATAGTACATGATTTCATTACATTTTATGCTATGTATGTCCATTGTGTGCATACTTAGTACATCGTTTTACCTCACATTTCATGCTATGTATGTCCATTGTGTGCATACTTAGTACATCGTTTTACATTACATTTTATGCTATGTATGCCCATTGTGTGCATACTTAGTACATCATTTTACATTACATTTAACGCTATGTATGTTCATTTGATTACATACTTAGTGCATTGTTTTCACATGCTTACATTTTTGGTATGACATTTGGTTTGTTCAAATGAGACAATGTACATTCATTAACATTAGCTACGCCGCTCGTTAGTAGGTAATGGTACCATAGGAATTGACAACTCCCGTTCCTGAACCCTAGGTTTGTTTGGGTGGAAGGAATGACCGAATTCGATAAACATAACAACAAGATAGACCTTTAAATTCGTTTAGGGGTTTATCGCCTCAGTCACAAGGCTTGGATGTATGCATTTTCACAATACCGCATAGATGTTCATATCAGTATAGCATGCATTTGTTCCACAAAACATAACTTTGATTTAAACCATGTTTTACTTCAATACCTTGTTTTTGTGCATTTTACATATGGTTTGGTTGATATATTTCACTTACCATACATAAACATTTTGACATCGATATACACAATTCATGATTTACATTAGACATAAACATTTTGACATTGATATACACAATTCATGATTTACATTAGACATAAACATTTTGACATTGATATACATAATTCATGATTTACATTAGACATAAACATTTTGACATTGATATACACAATTCATGATTTACATTAGACATAAACATTTTGACATTGATATACATAATTCATGATTTACATTAGACCTAAACATTTTGACATTGATATACACAATTCATGATTTACACTAGACATAAACATTTTGACATTGATATACACAACACATTTTGACATTTGATTATACATAAACATTTTTACAATGGTGGTTTGGTTTGAGTAAGTGATTTAAGTAATGAGGCGTGTGTAATATGATACAAGCATAGTGGATACGCCGCTGGTACTTCCTATATATAAGTGCTTGTATGGTATTACATATCGTAGCGTTATTTGAATCATTTCAATTTAGACATATAACATTTTTACAAATAACATACTTTTCACAATACATTGTTTTACAAACAACTCATCTAATACAAACTCATTTTACTTGGTTATTTACTTAACCATGTATTATTCTTTTATACATATATATCATTTGGTTTATTTATCACTTTTCAAATGATTTACAAGACAAAGCAAATTACAAGGTTCATGACTAAACATTTTCTTAAACATAAGTCATGAATTCTATTTTCACAAAACCTATGTATCTCACAGGCATTTTTATGCTGACGTACCTATTTTCACATGTGTTTCAGGATATGATGCATAGGACTTATCAAGATACACTTAGGCGGACTTGGGCCTTAGTGACAATAAAAGATGCAAGACTAGTTATTTATGTTATATTTCTTTGATTGTCAAGACATTGTAACTCTTCTAATCAATAAAACAATATTTCAATTTCCATGCTTTCTGAAACAATGATTCTGTTACAACACTCCCCGACGTTTCCGCCACGTTTTGTTGGTTTTCGTGGTCGGGGTGTGACATGAGTCTGGCAATTCGCATTTGATGTTTATTCTAAATTCTGATTTCGCATGTTATGATATCATAAATCGCATGTGTAAAATAAATTTATCAAAATCATCATTTTCGTATGTTATGAGTCATACATTTCGCATGTGTTGTTGTTCTTATGATGAAATTATGGAGTTTTTAATATATCGCATGTTAGGAGTCCGATAAATCGCATGTGTTTTCCTTTTTATGATTTGATTTATGTAGATGAAAGGGTTTACAATCCAGATGTTGAACCATCAGCTACACCTGTGGTTGGAATGCAATTTGCCTCTATCGAACAAGCGTATTTGTTTTACGAAACATATGCTAAGTTAGCTGATTTTTCTACTCAGAAAGGTGGTGAAGTACACAGTGGTGGTATAACCAAAAGTAAGTATTTTGTTTGTTCTAAAGAGGGATACAAGCCATTGTGTATTGACGATGCTTATTTGAAGTAAAAAAAGCCATTCAAATCAAGGAACAGGGGGACCATTAGAACTGGGTGCAAAGCTCAACTTATGATTTTCACAGTTGATGGTAGATTATATACAGTAAAGAGATTTGTTGATGGCCATAATCATAAGTTTGTATGTCCACACGATATTCATATGCTGCCAGCGTACAAACAATTGTCAGATGTCCAGGAGGAGATGATATGGGAACTAGGGACTTTAAACCTTGGCCCTGTCAAAGCTTTCCATATAATGAGGAAACGTTGCGGTGGTTTCGAGAATGTTGGCGCTACGGTTGACGATTGCAAAAATTGTAGGAATCGAATTAACAGCTATATAGGAGAATATGACGCTGACATGGTGATTAATAGGTTGAACGAAAAAAAACAATATTTAGTTGATTTTTCAATTGAATATTCTGTTGATGATGACAAACGGTTAACTGGTTTGTTCTGGGCCGATGGGTTATGCAAGCATAATTTTATGGAGTTCGGGGATGTGATATCGTTCGATGCAACTTTCAAGACAAACAGGTAAGTATTACATAAAATGGTTTTTAATTTTTTTCGCATGTTATATGATTTCCTAAACTTGCAATATCGCATGTTAATATACATTGAAGATTAGGTGTTGACTATATCGCATGTTATACTGTATATTTTTGCATGTCTTATTTTGTCTATTTTGCATGTTACAATGTGTATTTCGCATGTGTTTGTTCAGGTACAAGATGGTGTTTGTTCCGTTCACTGGGATTGACAACCAATGTCAAATCGTAACCCTTGGAGCTGGGTTGTTGGCATCGGAGAGCATTGAATCTTATAAATAGCTTCTCAATTCATTCGTAAATTCATTTGGACGGCAGCCAAAGGTTGTAGTTACGGACCAAGACCCTGCGATGAAACAGGCTATTGAGGAGGGTTTTACTACCAGTAGACACAGATTGTGCATGTGGCACATAATGAAAAAAGTAGCAGATAAGGTATAGCATGCTATATTATCTTTCGTTAGCGTTTTTTTTATAATATAGATTTTGTTATAGGCTGATATAAAAACCATTTATTTGTATAGGTTGGACACGAGTTGTGCAATAATGATGAGTTTAAAAGGAGGATGTGCGATATTGTATGGACTGATTCCATTGATCCTGAAGAATTTGAGAGACAGTGGAAGTTGGTAATGATTGAGTATGGTCTTACACAAAATAAATGGATTGATGATATGTTTGCGATGAGATCGATGTGGATTCCGGCCTTTTACCGGCACGAGCCAATGTCTGGACTTATGACAACAACATCAAGATCAGAGAGTGAGAACCATTTTTTTGCCAGGTGGCTAATTCACAACTAACTCTTGTAGAGTTTATGAATCATTTTGAGGGTGCAATGGATGTCCAAAGGTTCAATCATAGAAAGAATGATCACATTTCAAGATATACTGAGCCTAATGATTGGAGCCAAACTACTTTGGAAAAAGATGCTGCTAAGATTTACACCAGGTCTATATTCTTTGATCAGCAAATAGAGATGTATGGAACTATTACCGAATGTCTGCCGATGGACACCAAAATCGAGGGTCCACAGATAAGGATATCGTTGAAAGACTTTAAAGCTCATGGAGATGGGTTATTAGAGGTATTATAATATTAATATTTAAAACATGCGCTTTTGAAAATATACATGCGAATTTCATACATAACATGATTTTGCAATATGCGATTTTGATGTACGCATGCGATTTTAAATTAATTCAATTAAATGATTTTTAGACATGCGAAATTGTTCATTTTGCACATGCGATTTTAATTTTTAATTTTTTTTTGGTTATCTTAGGTGTGTTTCAAGAATCTTGAAAATGATGTAACTGCACAGTGTAGCTGTTTGTGTTTTGAACAGTATGGCCTGCTATGTAAACACATCTATTTTATTTTCAAGATGTTTGGTGTTAAAGAAAACCAAACAAATACATTATGAAGAGATGGACAAAGGATGTGGTTCCGAATGAATTAAATGCCACGTTCGATGTAAAGGTGAATGATAAGGATGAGCAACAGAAAGCTAAACAGATTGCTCGTGAAATCATCTACACAGGGGAGTATTTGGTTAGCAATTTGATTTCCGACCTTGATCAACTTGTTTTATTCAGGGATCAAATGAAGCAAATTAAAGAAAAAGTTGATCAGAGTCGTATAACCAAGCATCTTGATCCAAAGTTTGATCGGTTTTCAAAGTTGATTGGTTACCAACAACCAGTAACCAATGCACCTCCTACTGTCCGTGTGCCGGCTGGTATAAGAAACAAAGGACGTGGCTCGCATAGAAGGATTAAATCGAATAAGGAACAAATGATCAGGCGCAAAGGAAAAAGGTCAAGGACTTGTAGTGTATGCAACGAAAAAGGTCATGATATTCGGACTTGCGAGATACTGAAAGGCAAACAACAAAAGAAGATGAAGGGAGTCCATATTGAAAAAGATCCCAGGCACAAAGCCAATGAGGTTGAAGACGATGAAGAGGAAGATGAGTTTGAAGATTACAGTGGAAGTAGTGATGATGGCACTGAAGAAGAAGATCAGTGGGAGGAGGTTTCAGATGAGGAAGATTAAATTTGTTTACTGTACATGCGATTTTACAAGACAAACATGCAATTTCATACATATGAGTTTATATCATACATTCATGCGATTTAGTATGTAAAACATGCGATTTCATATGCATCAGTATATAAGTAGTTCACATGCGATTTCACTTTGTTTTCATTTTAGTACATGCGATTTTGAGTCATCTTATTTTTTTGGTGACAAAGATGTTTAAATCATTCATGCGATTTATATTATAATGAAGCAGAAGATGTTTTCAAAAATTTGTACCAAAAACATAAATATAAAGTAGTTGTTAAACAGAAATCTAGTTACTTGAAGCAAATATTTTGTCACGTTCAGCCGAGCTGAACTCCATCTTCTCTTTCACAGTGTTAAACAGAAATCTAAGGGGCTGTTTGTTTACCTCTTAATGAGACTCTTAATGGTTCAGACCTCTTACTAGTTCAACACTTAATGGTTCAGACTATTTGTTTCACGAGCAGATGTCTGAATGGTTCAGACATTTGCCGCTGAATGGTTAAGATTTATATAGAGTCTGAATGGTTAAGACCTCTAATCTGAATTGGTCAGACATTTGCCTCTGAACGGTTAAGTATTATACAGGCTCTTAATGGTTCATACCTCTTATTGGTTCAGCACTTAATGGTTCAGACCTCTTACTGATTCAGCACTTGATCATTCAGATGTTGCCAATCAGCCCCTAAGTCATCAGCTCGAGATTGTTCCTTCATGTGATCCAAAACTGCGTCCCTAAAGCTTGATGGTGGTTCATTAAGTAGTCTATCCCACATCTCTTGATTTTTTTTAATTTCTTCAAGAATCTTCCCCTGCACATCAAGAATCAAATGAGAAGAGGTGACATCGGTGCTTATTTCTGTCAACGTGCGAGTTGACAATAGTTCCTTTATTGCAATGTTTTTTATTTGTTGTGAATCTTCAGAAGACATTTTGTGGGTGTGTTTTTTGTGTTCAGTGTCTTAATATGGAAGGTAGTTATGCTTGGGTGTTTTATATTAAAATAGTAAACTTATTATGTAGGTAGGGTGGTAAGGTTAGTTGTATTTATGGTAAAATTGATCATTACAAGTCACATTACAGTCACAGCGGTAATAAATTCATTTTTTATATATAAAATAGTTAATTTTTAATTTTTTAATTATCAATTCATAATTTTTTGTTTTTGCATTTTAGGACAAAGTTACATGAAATCATCAACTGCACTTTTTTCAAAATCGCATATGATTCGAAAACGAATTCGCACACTTTAAGAAACCACAGACAACTTCCCTTTTTAAAATCGTATGTTATAAATAATGATTTCGCACACTATAAAAAACAAAACCTTTCTTTTTGTATGGAATGTTTTTTCGTACGTTCAATATGTATTTCGCATATTTTATAATTTTCATCCTGCATCATCTTCTTCGATAGACAGTATCTTCAACATTATTTCCTTTTTTTAAAATCGCATGTTATAAATAATGATTTCGCACACTATAAAAAACAAAACCTTTCTTTTTGTATGGTTTTTCGCACGTTCTATATGTATTTCGCATATTTTATAATTTTCATCCTGCATCATCTTCTTCGATAGACAGTCTATCGATTTGTTTCAGTTCTGAACTTCCAAATCATCATATATGAAATCGCAGAAGGAGGTTGGTTAATAAGAATCTTTACGCTGTTGTATTTGATTTTAATGGATTGAATTTTGATTAATGGTTGGATTTTTAATACGATTTTGAAATTAAGATTCAAATCTCCGTCGGTTACAGAGATTAAGATATCGTAATGACGATTTTAACCTTTTTTCAATATTTGAATATATTAATTTGGCTAATTTAATGACTTAAATTGGTTTGATGGATTGAAGATCCAACGGTTGAGAATATCGCGTACGTAATGTATGATAAGTGATATTGTACGTTAACCGGCCTCTATATAATCTAATGAATGTTCGTTAATAATTTTTATGTTCTAATTAAAAACAAAAAGTCAGTAAATAATGCAAATAACTATACTTACAACAAAAATAAATTTGACTTATTTGGATTCAAATCAATAGGGTTTATAAAATTAAACTAAGTGGGGGTTATTATGTAATTAACATAATACTATCAGGGTGGTTTGTGAAACTTCTAAATTAAAGGAGATGATTGGCTTTCTTTGTTGGTGCATACATCTGTCGACTTCGTCTTATATCGAGTCTTGGTTGCGTTGCGAATCTGATCAAGCGTGACATCATCAAAAATGTCATCATGTGACATTAATGATGACATCACAACATTCTTGATGATGAAAATCAGTTTTCGAAAGTCAATACATTCACAAGAGACAAAATAGATTCTAAGTTAGTTTGTAAGTTTCGCTTGAAATAGTAAATTTGTATGTTTCGCTTGAATGGTCCAATTAAGGGGTTTCGCTTGAGAGGTCCGCTTGAAGCCAACATGTATGCTTCAAGCGAGACGATGAGTAGTATAAATAGGATAGTGAGCTTTTCATTTGTAACAGATTTTTCAGAGTGATACCGAGGTGCTGCCGGTATTCCTTGTGATGCATTCATCTGTCGACTTCGTCTTATATCGAGTCTCGATTTGTTGCGGATCTGTTTAAGAGTTATGTCATCTTATACAATATGACATCATCATTGCATCACCTCATAAGAGACAAAACAGTTTAGAAGTTTACATGTGGTTTCGCTTGAAATCGGAATGTTATACATGTGGGTTTCGCTTGAAATTATGTGGTGGTTTCGCTTGGGATTGTCATGTGTGTTTTCAAGCGAGACCTTGAGTCCTATATATAGGCTAGTGAGCATTTCAGTTTTAACAGTTTCAACAGAATTTTCAGAGTGATACCGAGATGCTGCCGGTATTCCTTGTGATTGTAATCGATATTATTTCAATACACAAGAGGTTTATAGTGATATTCAAGCTGTTTTCACATCCGTTTCTCTGTTTTCGCCTTTGAAACGGATTTGAGCTCTTCTGAACGACTCATTCAGGTCGTAATCCGATCCTACAATTGGTATCAGAGCTCAGGAGGAGAAGTTCTATACGATTCAGCTTGAAAATTTCTGTTTTTCTACACTTTCTTTCAAAATTTCAAGATTTCACGGTTAAAATCAGACAAATTTTTCTCAGAATGTGTAAAAATGCTTTTTAACAAACCCTTGAGAATATCAGCTTAAAATTCAAAGAAAATCATGTAAAAATGACCTAAAAACTACCTTTCGCTTGATCGATCTGTTGTGTATCGCTTGAAATTTGGTGGTGTTTGAAGCAAAACACCGGCTTTCGCTTGAAATTGACCTGTTTCGCTTGAGTTTTCACTCTGAGTCCGCTTGAAAGTGACCTTTCGCTTGAACACACCGCTTGAAAAAGTCATATCGCTTGAAAAGTGCATCGATTTGTGTTGAACATTTAATCAGTGTGTCAGTTGGTCACATGAGTGCTTCGTTCAAGAATCTGCATGTGACATCGACCATGTTACAATATTGAGGTCCAATCAGAATTATCGGCACAATTAAAAAGAAGTTTGTGATTCCAATGTGTCAGCCATTATTCACCTAACATC
Source organism: Helianthus tuberosus (assembly GCA_030545235.1). Classification (NCBI taxonomy): domain Eukaryota; kingdom Viridiplantae; phylum Streptophyta; class Magnoliopsida; order Asterales; family Asteraceae; genus Helianthus; species Helianthus tuberosus. The sequence goes on from JARYGA010005513.1 coordinate 55,696, forward strand.
ATTGGATTTTAAATAGCTTTGCATGTGTATTGAGAGGTCCAATAAAGTGATGTTAATAAAAGTGTTTGTCAGCCATGTGAAGCCCAACATTCATAGGTCCAATGAAATCTGATTTGAAAGTTAATGTTGTCAGATCTTATTAAAGAATACATATTCATTGAATTCATGTGATACCTAGAAGGTTTTTTTGAGTAAAGTCTCGGCCCAATCATTTCGGATAGCATATATTTGAGGCCCAATCAATATATGATCAAGTCTTAATGTGCGGCCCAACAGAAGTGAATTGAATTTTTCAAGTCATCGACCAAATTTGTGAAAGCCCTTTTGAATCCATTTCATTCCGATCAGGTCCATTCATTCAGTTTGCGGAATTCTTTAAACGAGTCCACAAATCTTCGACACGAGTCCTAGATTGATTCAATCGTCACTCACATTCACATTTTCAATTCGTTTAAACTGATCGTTTGCTTGTTTTTCATTCAGGTGTTTCCCAAAGTATTTCCAGATTACTGAAGTATGGAAAAGGAATTCTACAATGCTTTTGCTACGCCAGTCGCTCCGGTTACAGCTGCTGAAACATTGTACAGTGAAAATGAGACGGGAACACATTAGAAACCGCCAAAACTTGTCACACCCTGGCTTTGCGGAAGCGTGGTTAACTTTGGTGTGACTTCTTAATACCATAGCGTAATCATAACAAAGCTATATGAATTTAAAAACCATGCAAGTCATCATTAAGTTTGGAAATCAACATACAATACCATTGTTTTAAACATACGACCATATCCGTGTTCGGTAAACAATACAACTTATAACAAACATAAACGAGGGTTAAGGATTGTGTCTTGTCCAGGTAAGAGAACACAACCCCTAATCCTTGATGACTTCATGAAGATTGCAGCGGGAAAACGTTCATACCGTGCCAGAATCCGTCTAATTTCCTGAAATACATGTGAGTTGAAAAATCAACAATAATGTTGAGCGAGTTCATGTGCAAGTGAGTAAGTAAAACACTTGTAAGTATAAAAGTTTCCTGGTATGTAGCAGTGTAAGAGGACTTGTGATCACCAATGGTTTGCAAGGCCATTAGCATGTCGTGAAATGCAAGTAAGTAAGACACAACCTAGCCGATTTTTGCGTTGGGCAACCAAGTCACTCCAGGTCCGTTGTGGTTAGCCTCCGAGAGGTCCGTTTGGCCTAGAGCTGGGCTCGCTACACCCAGATAGATCTACCGCTCGAGTCCCTCGGTGTTCTAACTACCCATTCACATGATCTAAACCTCCTTACGTAATTCATACCGTGTATAAAGTACTTGTAAACAAAGTAACATGTATTTCACCCCCGCAGTTAAGAAAACTGAAAACAGTTAGAGAAAAGGGGGACATGAACTCACAGTGGATGCGTAACTCTATCAAGCGTCTCTGAAGCAGTAAGCTGTGCAACGACCTACAAGTGCTAATTCTATTAGACGGATGGCCGTGCTTTAGCTTTACAGTTTATGTTCGCGGGAAATAGTTAGACAACTATTTCGTGTTACATTTTGTATATGCTTGGTAGTTATTTTCCTTCCCAAGGATGGGGGATTTAATACATGTGCGTAATATTTTCCATCATTAAGTCTCACTTAACCTTTAAATATATTCAACTCCAAAATATAAGTATTTATCCAAAATACGTTGTTAAAGTACGCGTTCATAAATATTTCCGTAATTGTGTAAGTTACGTTTTGACATACAAGTGGTAATATAATTACCGGTGTAACTTATACATTTATGGCGAAAGCGTTCGGATCAAATTGGAGTCGTTATCATTCGTAAACATTATTTTTACTCTAAAAATAATATTTATGTATTTCACAAAATAATCATAAACAGTGTTGTGACAAATATATTTATCACGTTAATCTTTGTGAAAATCCCACCTCCGAATATTTAGTAAAATATAGTGCTGACGAAATTTAGGTTTTGAAAACATGTCCAAAGATAGTTCTAACACTGGTTGTATAAAAAGTCTAAGTGTTAGGCTTTTAGAAAATTTCGCCAGAGTTTCCTCTGTAACTGGAGGTGGCCACGCTTTCAAGCGTATCATTTTCTTTTAACAAATCAACTCAATCAACTTCTTTATTCACTCAAACAATTTCCGACACATCAAACTAGTCAACAAATATGTAGAGTTGCATAATCGCATGAACTTGTCGTTTTTCCGAATCTATATTATAAATCCCATTTATATACGTAGATCTTTATATAAAATACTTTCAATCTTGTAAAAACCTCGTTTTTAGAGAAGTCCGACTTTACAACTTCTAGTTATTTTTCCCAAAAATAGTTATTTTGTCGATATATGCGTCACACAAGTATTTACACACTCGTGTGTTCTAAACATCATTCTTATCATTGTAAGATCCGTTTCTTTAAAAACATGATTTCTTTAAAGTGTGGTCCTTTGAAGATACCACTTGCGGATACGTAGATCCGCTAGTTTTAAACACCATTTTACCGGTTAAACCACTTTTACACAAGTAAAATATTTCTTTACAAGTTCATGTTTCTAAAATGTGGTAGTGTTCACCTTTAACCCTTGTATCTTTCAAAAACAAGCTTATGTGAAGATACATGATTTTACAAAGTCGGGTTAAACGAAGTTTCGAGCTACCACATTATAGATCGGGTCACAATAAGCACAAATTTCAAGTCCTACGACTTTTACACAAGTTATATGCTATTAACCACCATTTTTATGATTTTTCTAGACTTTAAAGTTCCATCTTTCAATATAACGAGATTCAACCGACAAATATCCTTTTAACCACTTTAGATGAGTGTAAAAACAAGTTTTAAAGGTTATACCTCTAGCTCAAGGCTAGGGAAGAGTTGTGACGAAAAACGCGTGGATAAAAGCCAACGAGAGTGGTCCTTCGTGTTCCGCTTGCACCAAACCTCCTAATATGCGACCTTGGACGTTTGTATGATGAAGGAATGAAGTGAACTTGAACCGAAAATGGGTGTGTAGGGCTGGGGTGTTTCGGCCGAGAGTGGGAGAGGGCAAGAGAGTGTGAGTTGTGGTGATTTGTTAAGTGATAACTCTCTAGTGTTTAGTGTGTATATATATAGGCAAGTTTAGTGCTAATACCCATTGGTTACAATGTCACAAAAGTACTAGACAATTGAGATATGGCAAGATCACAAGTACAAGTTCATGTTCCCTAGATGGGGACGGTTAGGGGCTTGGGTGGGGGGTTGGTTCGATCTTAAACATTAGTTAGGGGTTTAGTTAAGGTTAACTAAGTTAGGTTAAGTGTTAACCTTGTTAGTAATATAAAGTGTGTTATGGCGGGTGTTAGGGTAACCAGGGACCCTAACTGGCTCAGAAAAAGAGTAATATTAAAAATAGTGTAGTTTTCATGTTCCGGGTAAAGTCCGGGTGTTCGGTTGGATAGTAATCCGTTAAAGTGTTACAAAAGACTTTAAAGTGTCGTTATTACATTTTTAGTGACACGATTTGTTTTCCCGACACTTTAGAAAGTGTCTAGTGATATTTTCTCATTTTTGGCACTTTACTAGTCAGCTAGAAGCCGGTTAAATTATTAATGTGCTGTGTTTGGTACTTAAAGTACGTTTTAGGCACATCCGAATCAGTGTATCTTATCCCTAGAGACGCGGTAACACAACCCTTATATCCTACACTCACTACCAGTGTAGTCAAAATATATGAGGCTCTTAACAGGCCTTGAGGCAGTATTTGCCTGATGCTGGTTATATCAGCATGTTCACTGTGTATCCGTTTAGTGCTACTGTGCTTTTTGTGCATCAAGTTTGTCACTCGGGTTCAGTATGTAAATAATGTAGTGACAGTAAGCAAGTATGATGCAAGTAAGTGCATGTATTAGTATGCAGGTAGCAGTTTATCGGCTAGTTCAATCAAGCACAGTAATCAAGTAATAATTAATCATTAATTAAGTTGTACGGATACCTGGTTTTGTGCGGGTTGTCACATACTCCCCCCGTTAAATAAATTTCGTCCCGAAATTTTAAGTTCTGCTTGTAGATGCAGGGTTCTTGGGAAATAAGTGGGGGTACTTTTCTTTCATCCGGTCCTCACGCTCCCAGGTGAATTCAGGACCATGTCTGGCATTCCAGCGAACCTTGACGAGTTTGACACTGCTCCGGCGGGTCCTGTTAACTTTCCAATCTGTGACCTCGACGGGTTCTTCTACGAAGTGGAGCGTGTCGTCAACATGAATTTCGTCGATAGGAATGGCGACGTCAACTTGAGTTGGACTTTTCTTTAAATTGGATACATGAAAGGTATCGTGAACGCCGTTAAGTTCAGCAGGTAGGTCCAACTTGTATGCTACTGTCCCAATTCTTTCCAGAATTCTGAAAGGACCAACGTAGCGCGGATTTAACTTTCCTCGCTTTCCAAAGCGTGCTACCCCTTTCCAGGGTGAAACCTTCAATAATACCATCTCTCCGACTTGGAAGTCCACATGTTTACGGTTTGGATCCGCGTAGGCCTTTTGTCTGTGGCGAGCGGCTTCGATGTTTTTAAGAATTTGCGCAATCTTGTCCGTTGTCTCTTGGACGATCTCGGGACCGGCAAGTTGCCTATCACCTGCGTCAGCCCAACATAGTGGTGATCGGCACTTGCGTCCGTATAGGGCTTCAAAAGGCGCGACACCAATACTGGTGTGGTAGCTGTTGTTGTATGAAAATTCGACCAAAGGTAAGTGTTTATCCCAGCTACCGCCCAAATCCATAACACATGCTCTCAGCATGTCTTCCAAAGTTTGTATCGTTCGCTCGCTCTGGCCATCGGTTTGCGGATGGAATGCAGTGCTCAGATTCAATTGTGAGCCAAAAGCTTCTTGGAAGGATTGCCATATTCTTGACACAAACCTTCCGTCTCTATCAGAAATGATTGAGAGAGGCACTCCATGCCGTGCGACTATCTCTCTCATGTAAATTTCAGCCAACTTGCTTGTGTTATCCTTTTCTCTGATAGGTAAGAAGTGTGCTGTCTTTGTTAGGCGGTCAACTATTACCCAAATCATATCATGGCCTCTTGGCGTTTTTGGCAGTTTTGTAACAAAATCCATTGAGATTTGTTCCCACTTCCACTTGGGGATCTCAGGTTGCTGCAGCAGCCCCGAAGGCTTCTGGTATTCAGCTTTAACTTTAGCGCACGTTAAACATTTGCTCACGTAGACAGCAACGTCGCCTTTCATTCTAGGCCACCAATAGTAATCTTTAAGGTCTTGGTACATCTTATCCGCCCCCGGATGAATAGAGTACCGCGACTTGTGCGCTTCGTCGAAAATAACATTCCTTAGATCTCCAAACAAGGGAACCCAAATCCTTTTCTCGAAACATAACGTTCCTTCATTGTTTGGTACCAGTAACTTCTCCATCCCACGGAGATATTCTTCCTCAAGGTTTCCCTCCTTGAGAGCTTCCGTTTGTGCAGCACGAATGCGCGAGGAAAGATCGGTTCGTATGATCATTTCCAAAGCCCTAACCCTTATGGGCTTGATTCTTTCTTTACGACTTAGGGCATCGGCGACCACATTCGCCTTCCCTGGATGATACTTGATCTCGCAGTCGTAATCGTTCAGTAATTCAACCCATCGTCTCTGTCTCATATTCAGCTCTTTCTGGTTGAATATGTGTTGCAAGCTCTTGTGATCTGTGAAGATTGTGCATTTCGTACCATACAGGTAGTGTCTCCAGATCTTTAAGGCAAATACCACGGCGCCAAGTTCTAAATCGTGTGTGGTATAGTTCTTTTCGTGCACTTTCAGTTGGCGTGATGCATAAGCAATAACTTTTTGGCGTTGCATCAACACGCAACCCAAACCCTGACGCGATGCGTCGCAGTATACCACAAAATCATCAGTACCTTCTGGTAGAGCTAAGATTGGCGCGTTGCAGAGCTTATCTTTCAATATCTGAAATGCTTCATCTTGTTTGATTCCCCAATCAAACGTCTTGTCTTTCTGTGTGAGCGTGGTAAGGGGTTGAGCGATCTTTGAAAAGCCTTCTATGAATCTTCTATAGTAGCCAGCCAAACCCAAGAATTGTCGAATCTCGGTTGGCGTCGTAGGCGTTTCCCAATTCTTGATTGCCTCGATCTTTGTGGGATCAACATGAATTCCATCCCCATTAACCACATGTCCAAGAAATTGGACTTCGCGTAACCAAAATTCACACTTAGAAAGTTTGGCGTACAGCTGTTCTTTCTTTAGCAGCTCCAGAATGGCTCTTAAGTGCTGTTCGTGTTCGGCCTTTGTTCTTGAATAAATCAAGATGTCGTCAATGAATACAATCACGAACTTGTCGAGGTATGGTTTGCAAACTCTATTCATCAAATCCATGAAAACTGCAGGTGCGTTTGTCAAACCAAACGGCATAACCAGGAACTCATAGTGCCCGTATCGAGTTCTGAAAGCCGTCTTCGGGATACTTTCTTCTTGAATCCTCAGCTGATGATATCCAGATCGAAGATCGATCTTAGAGTAACAACTTGAGCCTTGAAGTTGGTCGAACAGATCATCAATTCTTGGTAGAGGGTATCTATTCTTGATCGTCAGCTTGTTCAACTCTCTGTAATCAATGCACATCCGAAAACTACCGTCCTTCTTCTTAACAAACAGGACTGGAGCTCCCCAAGGCGAGAAGCTTGGTCGAATAAAACCCTTGTCTAACAACTCCTGAAGTTGTGTCGACAGTTCCTGCATCTCAGATGGAGCAAGTCTGTAAGGTGCCTTAGCCACAGGCGCGGCGCCTGGGACTAGGTCGATGTGAAACTCGACTTGTCTCTGAGGTGGTAGTCCGGGTAAGTCTTCTGGAAAGACTTCTGGATACTCCCTTACGACAGGGATGTCTTCGATTCTTGGTTCAGCAGCCTT